>JAWZYU010000570.1:0-43000 GCA_038380435.1 Ryuthela nishihirai
CTTGATCAGCAGCCAGTTGCTCAGTGGTTTAGAGCACCCGACATGTTATCAGGAGGTCGTGGGTTCATATCCCACCCGGATCAAGGCAATTTTTCTTCTAAAATTAAATCGACTTTCAGAGTGGTTAATATTTGTATATACCAAGAATGTCGAGTTTCTTCAATATTTAATTAATTGTATACTCGTAAGATATACTTTCCATCTTCAAGGCATTTATTTGCCGTATTGTGGCTTAGATCGCCCAAACGGCACCTATACGAGACATAATAGAATATGTACTTTAGGTTGAGAATGTTGATATCATCAATTAGAGGAGATCTTGATCGGCAGCTGGTAGCTCTGTGGTTTAGAGCACCTGACGTTATCAGGAGGTCATGGGTTCATATCCCACCTGGCTCAAGACAATTTCCTCTAAAATTAAATCGACTTCCAGAGTGGTTAATATTTGTATAGAAGGCATTGCCTACAGTCGAAGGAAGTTGCCATGTAATGGAATTTATCTTTACAGCAAAAAGCGTAACACTCAGGACGCATCCTTGTAGCACCCCCTGCTGTTGGGGGGGGGAAAGGCCACAACAGAGTATTGTTGACACAAACTCGAAAATACGAGAAGATAAAATGTTTGCAATGAAGATCGCCATGTGACCCGACAAGCCAAAGCTATGGAGGTGACAAAGAATGTCAAAACTCCATGCCGTGTTGTACACTTTTTCGATGTTGAAGAAAATTGACACCAAGGTGCTCTCTATGTAAAAACAAATTCCTGATCACAGATTCAAGGCAGATCAGGTGGTCTAAAGTAGACCGGTGCCTGCGAAAGCCACACTGGGTGTTGGAAAGAAAGCCGTGATGTTCCAAATACAAAGCCAGCCTAGATTTACCATTCTTTCCAACAGCTTGAAGACGCAGCTCGTCAACGCAATTGGATGATAATTCGAAGGAATCTTGGGATCTTTGCCTGGCTTTGGGAAGGCCAAGACGATGGCCTCCGGCCAGGAGTCCAGAAACTGCTCCTCGAGAAAAACGCAATTGAACAGATGCAGCAGCCAATCCTAACTCAATGGTGAGATATTGGAGCATAGAATAATGGACATTATCTGGTCTAGAGAGCAAGGCTAAGCTCCTCTGCTGTGAATGGCCTGTTTTAAGGCTCCAGGCCACCTGAATGGAAGGACAGCGGAGTGTCCAGCTGTGATCTTTTGGACCAGAAACTCGGGGGGAGTATGAAGAGAAAGAAGAGATGGAGGAGAAAGACTCCCCCAAAGTATCGGCAATTACTTTGGGATCACCAATTGTCTGTCCATTATACTCCAGATTCAATAATGAGTGGGATGTATATTTCCTACCCATCTTCCGAACTTTATCCCACGACCTTAGAACTGGTCTTAAGGGTGATAGAAGACATATAGTTGATCCAAGATTCCTTCTGGCTCTGGCGCGGAACAAAATGAGCT
The DNA here is from genome assembly GCA_038380435.1 of Ryuthela nishihirai. NCBI lineage: Eukaryota > Metazoa > Arthropoda > Arachnida > Araneae > Heptathelidae > Ryuthela > Ryuthela nishihirai. The sequence goes on from JAWZYU010000570.1 coordinate 1,455, forward strand.
TTCGCCCTGACGCGTTGGAATGCTTCAAAGTTAGGGGACGTCGGATAACATCGAAACACCCCCCACACCTTGTTCTGAGCCTTAGGAGCTGCAGTGCAGTTGGGATTCCACCACGGATTTGGAAATCGAATCGAAGTCTGAGGAATAGTAGAGGCAGCTGAATGGACGATGGAGTCCGTCATCTTCGTCACTGCAACATTCATTCGCTCCTGGCTGACAGAGTGCTCATCGAGTTCAGACAAGAGCTCGAAGTCACTCCAGTCAGCCGATCAAGCCTCCACCGGGATACATGCCAAGGTCTGCAAAGCCCCCCACGGCAGATGGTGCACACCACGGAGAGGTGATCGCTTCATTAGGGGTTGTCCTCGACCTCCCATGTAAAGAGTGCAAGGATCGAGGAGGAGCACATGGTGAGATCAAAGGCAGTAAAAGTGCAGGTTGGGGAATGAAAATAAGTACTGACACCGGTGTTCAACAGGGAGAGCGATGGATCCAGGAGCCACTGCTCCAGGACCCCACCTCTCCCATTAATGTCATACCTTCCCCACAGTAGACTGTGTCCATTGAAGTACCCCATGATGAGGAAGGGGGACAGGTCATCAAATGCGAGACGAGGTCATCCCAGAAAATGATTCTTCCAGGTGGTAGATAGACAGAGAGTCAACAAAAATCCCACAAAGCGGCAGATGACAACCGCATCTAAGTTCATGGTAAGGAGAATGGTTAATGACGAAGATGGCGACACCTTCGTGAGCTGCCCATCTCCATCCCGGTGAACAAGAAAAAAGTGCCGGATAGTGGGATCATTGGCTGTCTCCAAGAATGTCTCTTGCAGGCACACGGAGATGGGTACGTGTGCCCTCAGGAGGACCTTGATGTCGTCAATATTCATCTGAAATCCACGACAGTTCCATTGTAGGAATGTGACCATCTCAGGTCTTATAAGAATTGGCGGACTTGCAATTCATTTTAACCATCGCCAGCAACGGTTTCAGAAAAATGGGGCGGTCCGTGTCCATGTCCTGGGAGTCATCCAAGTGACATGGATCAGAGACTGCCACACAAGGAGGTGTTAAAAGGTCGAAAGTCTTACTGTCTGTGGGCAGGGTGGAGGGAGCCGCCTAGAGGTGGATGTGGACGGCACAGACACAGGAATGGAAACCGGAGTCGATGTCAAGATCGACACCAACTTTGGGTTCACCTGGGCCAAGAAGTACTTGGCAGCAGGCAAGAAAGATTCAGCAGCTGGGACACTGATGCCATTCTGCATGATGGGTTTCCATCTTCACGATGGATTTTCCAACAAACGCACCGGCTTAGACCTGTCAGGTGGGGCAGGCGGTGCAACTAATGTTCTCGCCTCTGCATAGATGTTGTTGAAGGTCTTTAGCCTCTGAACCGCTTTATCCTCCAGCCACTTAGGACAGTCATAGGAGTATGCTGCATGCTTGCCTCCACAGTTCACGCAACATGCCTTGTCTGCCACAACGAGCACAGATGAGTTTACCCCGGCATGCTCTGTGGGTAATGGCCAAATCTCTGACACTGAAAACAGCACGGGGGTTTAGGAATGTATGGCCGTACCTCGCAGTGAAGGTAACCTGCCTTGATGGAAGCAGGCAGGTGTGGCATATTGAAGGCCAGAATTAGTACCCAGGTGGTTCTCGAAGGAACCACCACGGAGACCATGTTTGTCCAACAATAGGGCACCCAATGGGCACAGGGCATCATACCTCCACAGCTAGTGAGCCAAGCCCTCACAACAAAACAAAAGTAAAAGAGAAATGTGAGAAACCCAACCAAGGCCTCACAAAAGAAAACAAGCAGTAAAATAAAGAAAAGTGTGAAGCAACTCGTTCTCACAAAAGAAAACTGGCAAAATAAATAACGTGTAAGGAAACTCTTAAACCATTGTCCGAACATGGACAAGGTTACTCACCGTTCTGCACGTTTGACATTAGCAGGATCTGCATATCAGCCAATTGATCCTTAGGGGGCCACCCCAGGACCTCCTGTTTACCTGAAGCAGAGGCCAAAGCAGTGTATAGCAGCAGCCCCCGAAGTCGCTGCCCAGCCCTGCAACAGACAGGCTTCCCAATGGCAAAATGGCCAAAGACAACCCCATCATCATCAGTGATGAGCTGGGAAGAGAAGACAGGGACACCCGAACAACTGCCAGGATCCTCCTTTCCAGGGACACGGGTGAGCGTTTAGGACCCTGTGAAGGTAACCGAGCCAGCAGAACCTTCACAGGGTGGTCCCCTCACCGCGTACAGGAGCTCACACTGAGGGGGTGTATCACAGATAAGATTATCTTTCAACATCTAAATTTGAGGATATAAAATTCTAATATTAATTGTAGCAAGTCAAATTACTTTAAAATCGAATAGCAGTCTTAACTATTGCCCTTCCTGATATCAAAATATTCAATCACATTAGTACTTTGCAACTAACAAGGCATTCTGATAGTCCATCCATTCACCTTTACTTTTCCTTAAACAGTTTCACTTTATTTACATTACATTCATCATTTTGAGGATTATTATTTTACTTTTGGACAACGTAATTCTTGTTTCCAAGCAGTAGGATTTCTGCATGTACAACTCCGACTTTTGATTGACAACCGCTAATGCGCATGCATAGGATATGACCCCTCTTGCATCATAACTAGTGTGATAGTCAGATTATTCAAATGTTTTCTCGGATTGCAATAGACACGTACTGGATTTCTACACAGCATGTATAACTAAGTGACGTTAGGTCATAAGTGTGGTGGAGACAGTGCTGTCGATCAGTATTGTTAGTGGAGATGTAGTAGATATATTTAGATAGATGTGAGTTGTTAGTACTCCAATTGTATTCTTCCATTGAATTTGGTGAGTCTGAATTTTTTGGAAATAAACTTTGTTTGTTTTAGAAACTTTTGAATTTTTGCTATTTTTCTCTTGAGCAACATAAATTGATTTTTTGATTAGATTTAAACTATGACAATCATTTTTGAATTCTTACTCGATAAGTAACTCTAGAGCAATATCTAAAGAACCCTATTTCAACTTTACTTGGCAAGTTAATATTGCTTGGCATACAAAAAGCTATCTGGAAATTTGGATCAGACAAAAGGTCCAACTTGAAAAGTTAATAATCTCTGGACCGTTACAGCATGTAAAAGAACATTGGTAGGGAAAAAAAAAGCCTTTTATAACATTTCGTTATCTTTATTAACCTTGGTAAGTATTTGGCCGGGTAATGCTAACCATCTTATTCAAATAGTGCACAAAACTGGATTGTGCTAGCGAACTTTTAGTGTGAATTAGTCCTTTTTTTACTGTGAATCATTAACGGTGAACTGACTATATTCATAGCACAATTCACCTTACACAGCGAAATTGCCTCTTACATATGATTAGAAATGACATTTTACTGTTTAATTTTTATTAATACAGTTTAAAGTACAGATATAAATACTTATTTATAAAGAATATTATGTTCATATGAATAACAAATAATCTCCTACAAACATTAATACTCTATATTAAGAATTTCATAAAGCTTTTAAAACCTCAGTTAAGACAATACTGTATCTGATACATAAAATGGTAAGGCCCTATGGCACATAGGCTCCATGTTATATCAAAATGCCTACTTGAAAGATGATTTTTTTAAGTATTATCATAACTGTTTGGTTCAAATGTTTTATTTCAGTGTCTTTACCATTATACAGTGTCATAGAGATTTTAATAAAGCATATTACAGAGAGCTTTCATTATGTTAACTAACTTCTCTGGTATGCCATATGATTTCACAATCAACCACAAATTATGACGATCAACAGAATTGGAAGCCTTTTTAAAATCAACAAAGCTAGCAACCAAAGGTTTCTGAAACTATAAACATTTCTCAAGAATCTGCATGAGTGAAACTATGTGATTAAACATCCCCTATCACTTCGGAATCCACAATGTTCATCACGCAATGGCCTGTCAACCAGATTCTTAATTCTATTGAGTACAATCATGCAAAGAACTTTACCTGGAACACAGAGTAGGATGATACCCCTATAGTTATCACAAGAACTGCAATCATCTTTTTTGAAAATAGGAATAACAACAGCTCTGGTAAAATCCTTAGGAACCATGCCTTTATCATAAAAGATATTCAGAATTTCAGTCATCCAAGTGGTATCCAAGTGTATATCCATGGTAAAACATTCCCAGCTCTAAGCATTTCCATAGTAATTTCATCTACACCTGGGGATTTATGAAGTTTAAGTTTAGAAATAGCCAAAATAACTTCAGACTGTGTTATACGGCCAACATTAAACCAAGAATACATCTATCATCATTACAAAAAATGAGACTAAAACTAACCACATTGTTTAGATCATCACTGGAATGCTCAGCTCACCTTGCTACGACAGAATCCTCACTTTCTATAACCTTACCATGTTTATCGTTCAATCCCTCTCTGCCTATGCATTTTTTTTACCACAAACATAAAGTATCTGGTTCAGCTCTTGTGCTGTCTACATGCTTCCTTGGCTTTCTCAGGCAAACCATCAAGAGAAACACTTTTAGCAGCAGCTAACTGATCCATGAAATGTTTATTACGCTCTCTAAAATGCTTTCTATTAGGACTAGAAGGGTATTCATTAAGAGCATTTCTACAGTTCTTTCTTTCTGAAATAAGCAAACGTACCTTATCACTCAAATAATTCTGTCTCTTCTGCTTCCTTGTTCCTAAAAAAATACTGTTAGTTTCCAAAAAAAAAAAAGCCTGTTTAAAACGTTCCCATTTTCCCACAACTACAGTACTAGGCAAACCTGACTGACAAAATAACTAAGTATCTTATCATCATAGACTTAGCTATAACTGGGTCTTTCAGAGCTCCAGAATTAAAGTTAATTTTTTAACCTTAGTACAAAACTTTTTTAAGTTTAAGTTGCAAGACACTTTTAACAAGGTAGTGGTCAGATCCAATTTCAGCCCTGGTATTCCTAACAAAACTAGACCATTTGCTGTTAATAAATATATAATCAATCATATTCTTTTGCAGCCCATCAGGTGAAACCCATGTGTACTTATGTATGTTGCAATGTTCTCAGTGGGAGCATAACAATGGATAACATTCAAGTCTTCAATGATTGTCTGAAATTTAGCTATAAGAAACCTTTCATTAATGCACTCATATCCTAGAAGAGCATCACTAGCATGTCTGCTGAGAAGCAGACCTATGCCTTGATGATACTTATTATCTTCCCACCCTGAAAGAATAAATTTAAGATTATTTTTAAGAATCTGACCTTTATCTCTCAACTGGTGTCTTGCAAGCAGAGAAAAACTAAATTATAACGCAGGAATTCTTGTGTGAGGACATCAAGAGAAAAAGCTCTGTGCAGAGTCCTCACATTCCAACTACTTATGGAGAGAAAATGGTTAGTGGGATGTTTAAAGAAATTATATTTATTGAGAGAGGAAATGCTAACAATATCAAACAGCCCCCTAAACACAGGCATGGGCAAAGACCTGTTCCCCCAATGCCAAAGGCTGAAGCCATTTATGCTGGAAGACTTCCTCCAATGTAGAATTTGATGATGCCAGTAGAAGCAACAGTTCAGATTGTGACGGCCTCTGCTCAGGATTATACACCAGTTGATAAAACATATCCTGTTAATCTATTCACTTGGGGCTGTCAACCCACAAACAGAAAACACAGCGACAGATTTTTCCTCCACAGCAGCCTATCAGTGCAGTAAATTCAGGATGCATAATCAAGCTGAGAGCCTTAATCCAGTGCAGTACGTTCATATGGTCAGTACCAGAAACTTGTGTGGTTGACCACTCCTCGGCAGGGTAAAAAAATAAAAGCAGCCATTGTTGTCCAGATCAGTATATCTGACAGCCCTCCCTTTTCGTTCACTTCCACCAGAGAGTATATCTTTTGAAAGATACTAATGGCCTGCACCACGAGAAGGCGGGTCCGAGATTAGGTGCTAGTTCTGGTCGGTTCTATGCATCATCACAGGGGATTGATGAATAGCTCTCCTTCCAGTGACTACCTAGCTACCATTTATAGACTTTCCCCACATCATAAGCTTTCAATCGACATATATATCTATATTATGAGCATATATGCTATTTAATAATAGCATATATGCTATTTTTTGCACTTGCATTATGGAGATTTTCGTGTTGTTTTCTGCTGAGGTCCTACCATCCTCTCTGATCTTCTACTATGGCATATAAACTGACAGGCTCCTGTCAGACCTCTGTGGCAAGCAGCTGCTTGAGGGGATATTATGGAGATATAATGGAACAATTGTTTTTGTATTCCCCCCCCCTTTTAGGGTGGGGGGAAGAAAGCATGGAGGGTCACTTTTTATAGTCTATGACACTCCCTGTATCATATGCTTTTATTTTACATATAGCTTTTTACTTTAGGCAGTAGTGTTCTAGAGATATAGTGCAACAATAGTTTTCATATTTCTCATTTATTTTGGGGGGGGGGGGAGAAGGGCACGGTCAGAGGTAATTTTTTATACTATATAACTTTCATTTTACACATTTGTTGTTTCCACACATAAATTCAGGAGATATAGGGGAATAATCATTGTCAAATCCCCCCCCCCCCTCGATCACTTTTTAATACTCTATGACACTTCCCATGTCACAAGCTTTCATTTGACATATAATTTCTCCATCACGTTTGAAACAAACCAATTGACAAATATGATACACAAAACCAATAGGAAAATAGACAAAAAAATATTTTGACTGTGTTACTTCAAGATAGACCAGGTCAGTTGGACAACAGGAAGGTAGGTTGCACCCTACCTGCATTCCACAAGAATTAGCTATCACATGCTGATTGCACAAGCAGAACTAATAGTGAGGGCAGACGTGAGAAAAGGAAGCCCCATGGTAGCTAGGTAGTCACTGGAAGGAGAGCTATGCATCAATCCCCTGTGATGATGCACAAAACTGGCGAGGATTAGCACCTAATGTCCGACCCAGTCTTCTTGTGGTGCAGACCATTAGTACCTTTCAAAAGAAATACTCTCTTGTGGAAGGGAACGGTAAGGGAGGGCTGCCAGATTACTGTGGTCTACTGATCTGGACAACTATGGCTACTTTTTTTTTTTCTACCCAGCTGAGGAGTGGTCAACCACACAGGGTCCTGGTGCTTACCATTTAAACCCACAGGACTGGACTAAATTAAGGCTCTGAGCTCGATTATGGATCCTGAATTTGCTGCATTCGTGGAGGGAGAATCTTCCGATGTGTTTTCTGTTTGTTTGTGGGTTGGACAGCTCCAAGTGAATAGATTCACAGGATATGTTTATCAGCTGGTGTATAATCCTGTGCAGAGGTCATCGCAGGCACCTGAACATCCTACTTCTACTGGCATCGTCAAATTCTACATTGGAGGAAGTCTTCCAGTGTAGAAGGCTTCAGCCTTTAGTGGTGGCGGAACAGGTCACATGTCTGCGATTAGGGTGCTATTTGATATTGTCGGCATTCCATCTCTCAATAAAAAGTTTCTTTCCCACTAATCATTTTCTCTCCATAGGTACTTGGAATGTGAGGATTCTGCACAGAGCTTATTCTCTTGATGTCCTCACACAAGTATTCCATTGTAATTTAGTTTTTCTCTGCTTCCAAGACACCAGATGAGAGATAAAGGTCAGATTCTTAAAAATAATCTTAAATTTCTCTTTTCAGGGAGGGAAGACAATAAACATCACCAAGGTGTGGGTCTGCTTCTGAGCAGACATGCTAGTGATGCTCTTCTAGGATATGAGTGCATTAATGAAAGGTTTCTTACAGCAAAATTTCAGACAAGTGTTAAAGACTTGAATGCTATCTGCTATTATGCCCCCACTGAGGATGACAAGGATAGGTTTTACGGACAACTTCAGGATATTTTGAATTCTTCAAGAAAGGAGATATTACCCTTGTTCTAGGTGACTTCAATGCCAGAGTTGGTACTGACTCTGACCTTTGGGGAGGGGTGATAGGCCCTTTTCACATTGGTAGCTGCAATGGCAATGTCTCCTACAGGTAAGTAAACTCAATGGTTTCAGAATAACTAACACTTATTACAAACACCGCGACATACAAAGTACACATGGGTTTCACCTGATGGGCTGCATAAGAATTTATTAACAGCAAACGGGCTAGTTTTGTTAGGAATACCAGGGCTGAAATTGCATCTGACCACTACCTTGTTAAAAGTGTCTTGCAATCTAAACTTAAAAAGCGTTGTGCTAGAGTTAAAAAATTTACCATTAATACTGAAGTTCTGAAAGACCCAGTTATAGCTAAAGCTTCCCATGATAGGTTACTTAGTCATTATGACAGTCATGGTTTGCTTACTACTGAAGTTGAGGAAGAATGGGGCCATTTTAAACAGGCTTTTTTGGAAACTAACAGTACTCTTTTAGGAAGAAAAGGAGCAGAGGAGGCAGAATTATTTGACTGATAAGGCACTTGAACTCATTTCGGAAAGAAAGAACTGCAGGAATGTCCTTAATCAATATCCTACTAGTCCTAATAGAAAGCATTACAGAGAGCTTAATAAATGTGTAAAGAATCAGTTAGCTGCTGATAAGAATCTTTGGTTTAATGGCTGGGCTGACAAAGCCGAGGAAGTAGTTAGACAGCACAACAGCAGAGAGCTGTACCAGATAGTTAATGTTTTATGTGGTAGAAAACGGACAGGCATACAAGGATTGAAGGATAAACAAGGTAAGGTTATAGAAGGGGAGGATTCTGTCATGGCTAAGTGGGCTGAACATTTCAGTGATATTCTAAACAATGTGGTTAGTTCTACTCCTATTGTTTGTAACGATGATAGATGCATTGGTGGCGTTAATGTTGTCCCTATAACACAATCTGAAGTTATTTTGGCTATCTCTAAACTTAAACTTCATAAATCCCCAGGGGTAGATGAAATTACTACAGAAATGCAGAGCTTATTCTCTTGATGTCCTCACACAAGTATTCCGTTGTAATTTAGTTTTTCTCTGCTTGCAAGACACCAGATGAGAGATAAAGGTTAGATTCTTAAAAATAATCTTAAATTTCTCTTAAGGAGTATATGATTTACAATATGATTGATTATATATTTATTAACAGCAAAAGAAGTAAGAGCTAGGAATGTTTCGGTTACCCTTGGATGACTAAAATTTTGAATATCTTTTATAATAAAGGCATGGTTCCTAAGGATTTTACCAGAGCTATTGTTATCCCTATTTTCAAAAAAAAAAAGGTGATCGCAGTTCTTATGATAACTATAGGGGTAATCAGCCTACTCTATGTTCCAGGGAAAGTTATTTAAATAAAAAAAAAATGGAATTAAGATTCTGGTTTGCGTGATGAACAGTGTGGATTTAGAAGTGGTAGGGGATGTGTGGATCAGATATTTTTACTTAGGCACATTCTTGAGAAATGTTTAGAATTTCAGAAACCTTTGGTTGCTAGCTTTGTTGATTTCAAAAAGACTTTCAATGGAGTCGAAGATAATGAACACCAGAGAGTCATCATAATTTGTGGTTGGTTTTTAGATTATATGTTACAACTGACAAGTTAGTTAACATAATGAAAGCTCTCTATAATACCACTGAGTCGTGTGGGAGAGTTGGTAAGGCTTGTAGCAATTGGTTTAGCATTACTTCTGGTGTTCAACAAGGGTGAATTTTCGTCTCCTCTTCTTTTTAGTTATTGATTATGTTATGCGAAATTCACTTCAAGGAAAAGATTTTGGCCTTAAATGCTCAAGAGATATGAATATTTCTGATTTAGATTATGCCGATGATTTAACCCTATTGGCAAACGATGTTGATGAGATGAACTCTTTCATTCGAGCTGTTGATGACACTGGTTATAGAGTAGGTTTCGTTATAAACAGAGACAAAACTAAAGTGATGAAAATTAGTCAGGCAGGCTGTGATTCAGTTAATCTGAATGGTTGCAATTTTGAGTAGGTGTCACAGTTTAATTATCTTGAGAAGTATATAATAGATACTGGTGATGAGATTAACAGATGAATAGGGATTGCTGCTGTGACTTTTAAGAATCTAGAAGAAATAGGCTTATACACCTAAAGATTAAATTTAGACTGTATAATAGTTTGGTTCTTTCTAGAGTTAGTTATGGTAGTGAAACTTGGACACTTTGTAAAGATAACAGGAAACTAGATTCTTACACAGTATCTTGGGCATTAGGTGATTCAACTTTGTAACTAATGATGAGGTTAGGCAAAGGAGTCAGCAACCTCCTTTAAGCAGCATATTGTGCAGAGAGAGACTCCGTTGGTATGGCCATGTTGCCTGTATGGATAATTATATATTGGCAAATAGGGTTATGAACAGTGTGCCTAAAGGTCTCAGAAAAAGAGGGAGACCAAGGATGCAGTAGGCAGACAATATCAAACAGGACCTTGTTAGAATTGTGCAGTGCTATGATGCAGCAGATGTAGCTCAGGACAGAATGCAGAGAGAACTAAATTTCATGGTCTGGTTGGACCTCTGTAGCCCATGGATGCTTGTTGATGATGGTGATGATGAACAATGAGGAAAGAAACTCAAGGTTTAGTCTTGTTCTGGAGTCTAGCTTTACAAGGTCACCACTTGTGGTCCTACGTAGAGACGCCAGGGAGAATTTGGTAAAAGTTGGAAACAACAAGAAACAGTGCGGAGAATACTAATCTTTGGCAGGATATTTCTTTGTGTATCTTAATAAACGAAAAATTGTTTTCTTGTTATTTAAAAAAAGTGTTTCAAGTCAGATTTAAACAAGATACTAGAAAATAGTAAATATTTCACTGATTTTGTCTAAAATATATATATGCTGACTCACATCCATTGCTGCATACCACTCGCAGTTGAGTTTACGAGAGCTACAAACAATAATAACAGCAGAAGATCAATTTAAGGAAAACCCCAAAAAGAGATCAATTAATAAATATACTATCAAAATAACAACAATCAAATTAAACCAGAATTACAATAGGTCATGCTAGAATGAAATAATTCCTACATACGATAAAAAAAATTACTCCCTCCTATAAGAAATTAACAACATACAACACATACTAATTTCCTTAAAAAAATATATAAAACTTAACACCAAAAACAGGGGGGAAAAAAACCTACCATTAATAATCGATGCATATAAAAATCCCTCTAAATAAAATTAATCATTAATAATCATTTACATAGCAGAATTACAAAAAAATTACGTATTCCTAAGTCAATTTAATTTGCAGTCCATGATAGCCATTTTGCATCACCTGAGATTAGACATTCTCCCTCAGCAATTAACAGGTATAGTCAGAAGCTTTGAAGAAGGATGGTTGCATTTTAAATTTTAACTACATTATTTTCCAAAATAATATTTTTTTTACATTACTACAGCAAATGAATTTACAGAATTAATAGGGGCTTAGCATGAGGATTCCAGAATAAACACTTTATTTAAAAAAAAAAAATTATTGTTTTTTTTAAAAAATGTCTCTAACAATAACAAGGAAAACATTAACAAATTTTGAACTTCAAATTAATGTTTTGCTATTCATTCCCAATGCCCAGAAATAATTTATAATAAAAAATAATCCCTAAAGCAGCTACTTGCCATAGTAGTCTGACAGGAGCCTGTTAGTTTATACACCATAGTGTAGTGTGTGGGAGGATGAGGGCCCTCAGCAGAAATATCATACAACATCAACGCTTTTACCAGGAACTCGAAACTCAAGTCCCTTACATCAGTAGCCAAGTGTGCTAACCACTCAGCAAAAGAGGGAAACATAAGATCTCAGAGGTTATATTTCCATGGGGGAGAAGACAAAAAATCCATATTTCCAGTTCTAAATTTCAACATCAAACCTAATGTCCATTGGAACTGGTAGTAACACTTTTCAACCATAATCACCATACTTATTGACAAAGGCAATTCCTATTATAACAACTATGCTTACATTCCTTGCAGGGTCATTGTTAACCCTTAGTACCGAGTATCTACAAAATAATCAATGTGCGGGGGGAGAGAAGAAACAATCCATCAGAAAAAAATATAAATGGGTTACCAAGGCATTATTTCGCCCTCCATTTTACAGTAAAAAAAAAGTTTAAAAAATTGTGAAATATAATTACATTGATTAATATCATGCCTCTATTACACTTACTAGCATTCTGAAAGGGTACGGGCATGCCCCTCCCCCTCCAATCCCGGTACCGAGATGAGGTGTTGCAAGAAGGTGGCAGCTAAATCCTCCCCACGGGACAGGGCAAGGTTACGGAAAGGGAGGGCATGCTGTGGCTTCCCCGTCAGGTTCCCGATGTACTTCCAGACTTTCCCAGAAGGGGTGAAGGCATTGATGCTGGAGCAGAAGGATTGCCAACTGAACCTTTCACAGCAATTCAGGTACCTTCTAGCATGAAGAATATCTGGAAATCTACCAGAGCAGTGGGTGCGCCTTTTGGCTCAGCAGCTTATAGTGGATCTCTGGAGGGGGAAGATGCACGGGTGTTGAGATCGTAACAGTGCAGGCATCAGACATTGCACTGAGATCTGTTGCATAGACGGCAGCGAAACCTTCAGACGAGATCTCCTGAAAGAGCTGCCAGTTGGTAAGATTCGATGTTCTTCTTGGAGCTGCATGTCCCTTGGGGTGCAAGGAGATGTGCAGCGGGAAGTGGTCACTACTCCAGGTGCCAGGGTCAACCGACCAGCTGAGGCTTTGACCAATGCTGGAAGAACAGAGGGTTCTGAGGTCTGTAGAACGTGGGTGAGCTATCATTGGCAATAAAGAGATTGTGCTGCAAAATGGCACTCTCGGTATCCTCCCTTCGCTGATCACAGATATCTCCGCCCCAGGATGGACTGTGGACATTAAGGTCCCCACAGAGAATCCAGGGCTGGGGGCACTGCAATACTGTAAGGTGCATACAGGAAAGACAGTGGAAGGCAGGATGTAACAAGATACCAGGATGATATCATGGCTGTTTAGCTGGATGCGGCATGCTATGAAATCACTGTTCACAACAGTGAAAGTGAGATCAATAGCATGATGCATGACATTCTAGTGAACAAGAATCAGTACATTGTAGGAGAGCGGATGACTATTGCTCATGTGCACCAATATATGGCTTGAAGACATAGTAATCAGAGAGGTTGGCCTCACATAGAACAAGGATCGAACTGGCATTATGTTGATGTAGTTCCAGACGTCAGCAGCCTTGCTCCTGAAGCCCCTGCAGTTCTACTGAAGGAAGGGATGTTAGGCACTCTGTTGGCCATGCACATAATCAGGGTGGGAAGAATGAACCTTGGAGAAAAGCTATTCAACATAGTGTCTAGCAGTCCACAAAGTGCAAAATGAGGGAGGCCAACTGGTTGAGGATCGTCAAAGTTAGAGACTCCTTGGGAAGAGAGGAAGTTAGACCTCGATGACATCCACAAGTAGAGAGAGAATGGTGGGCAGGAGGACCATGTCCCTGGGTCCTTCCTAAAGTCCTGACTTGTCAAGGAGGAAGCCTTCTTCAGATCAGGCAGACGAGCACCTTCTCTTCCTTGTCCTCTTTACCTTTCTGGCCAACTGCATGGCCTGAATGGGACAGGAGTCCACTGCAGAAGTTGCAACAGAATCCTGCACCATGGAGGTACCTGTACCACAAGGGGCATCACTTCAAGAAGTGTAATGACAGGAGCCAGGCACAGCAGAACGTGTCTGTGCTTCAAGCACAAACATCTCTGCTGGCACTACCTCCATGGCAACAGCAAAGCTGATTCAGGGGCAAAGAGATGCCTGCTGCACATGGACTTCTTAAGCGGAGATGTCACCACAGAGCTCGAAAGAGGGACCTTCCCAAGCTTGGTGCTGTCCAAAAAGTGGACAGGATCAAGGGCTTTCCTCTTCTCACAGACAAGTTTCCTGGTGTGGCACCCAGAGAAGGTGGCAGCATGAGGTTCACCACAGTTAGCACAGATAGGGGGCCCAGTATGCTTGCACTGCTTGTGGGAGTGAGGCCCACTGCAGCACTTACACTGAACTGTGTTACACAGCACTTACACTGAGCTGTGCTGCAGCAGCGCTAGCTACTGGGACCATGTCAGACACAGTTGAGGCACAGGGGAAGGCATTGCCAGAGGGAGCGGAAGAGGGAACCACAGCAATGTCAGTGACAGTGGGGGGAATCTTTACTTTCTTTTCCATCAAAATATTTTTCTTTTCATAGAGAAATGAAGTTTTTTTGCTCAGACAAACACTAACGAAATGACAATTTTCATCTTCTCAATCATCAGTTACTTCGAATTTACACCATTAAAGAACACAGAAAAAATGGCAAATTCATTTTCTTTGAAGATCTTGCTTCCCGTATTTGCCAGATGCAATAACTTTTTTTAATATACATCTGTAATTCATTACATTCAACTCCTGAAATTATTTATTTAACCTAGGAGATACAGCATGAAACCATGTCCTTATATGTCATCATCATTGGGGGTTCCAGGGGAGTGCCCCTCCAACCTAAACAATAATGGGAAACACATTACAGTATATTCCCTCTTATCTGGCCTTTACAGGACCAGACCAATGGACAGATGAACGAAAGGCCAGTTAATCCAAAAATTCTGTCAGATAATAAATAAAAATGGCATATAACAAAAATACTAACTGTGCCATATTTTAATTAATACCTTGTTGTACAATATTAACAAGTTACTCACACTCATTTGTAAAAGTCCGTGATTTTCTTTTGTTTCTTTGAACTCAACACTTTTTTACCTGCAAAGTCTTACCATTTTTTAATAAACATCATATCAATCGCAGATGAGGCCTGTTGTTCTTCAATGTATCTTACTACAATATCAAAAGCTTCTTTTCCTTCAATATGGCTAAATTTCCTTTTTTCCTCTTCTTCATTCTTCGCTTCTTCTCCATTCTCTTCTTGGCAGACAGCATTGATAATTTTGTCATCATTCAGCGTTTCATTTTCCAACTGTTCATCACCTTTTAACAATTTTTCAATTATCATTTTCTTCAAGAGTGTCACATCCAGGCAGCAGTTTTGAGTCATTAAGCAGCGAAATATTGTCATTATTCATCATATCTTCGGCAGGCGCCGGCTCATTCAATACTTTGGAGAAAAGCTAGTCAACAGTGTCTAGTAGTTCACGAAGTGCGAAATGCAGGAGGCCAACTGATTGAGAATCGTCAAAGATAGTGTTGTTGTCTTTGGTACTTTTTTCTACACAGTTTTCAACTATGGGCAAGTTTTCTCTATGACTTCACAAACGTTATATGAGGCATTTCTTCAAAAGCTCTTGCCAACACGTTGATCACATTTGATATTTATTGTTTTCAAACCATTTAAAAGTCCTATTCCATCATTTTCGGTGCGCTGTAGAATTTCTGAAAGGAGCTTTCTCTTATATCGCCTATTTAAGCTTACAAGCATGCTTTGATCCATTGATTGCACTAAAGATTTCACATTAGGTGGCAAAAACATCAGAAACGAATTCGCTTGGGTGTATTGGGGCATTGTCAAGAATGAGTAGGGCCTTTACAGGCATTTTAAGAATTGTGTCAAATGGTTTTTTACTTTTGGAACAAATTCTGCAAAGAACCACTATTTAAACAAATACGACTCTATCCAAGCAGACTTTTGAGATTTGTAGTAAACTGGCAGAGCAGCTAAATTTAAATGCTTGAATGCTCCGAGTTTTACTGATTTCCCAATTCCAAAAAAAAAAGGAAGTCTGTGCGTACCTGCAGTATTTGTACACACAGCCGCAGTGATTCTTTGTTTTAAATCCTGATGCTGAGGTTTCTTGCACTGTCACAAACGTTTTCGCTGGAAGAAGTTTAAAATTTAACCCCATCTCATATACATATTATATTTATTCTCCCCATAGGCCTTCTTCAATAAGCACTAAAAGTTTTTCTGAAAATTCCTTTGCTGGTAAAGTATCAGCTGACAATTTCTCACCAAAAACACTAAGGTTATGAACACACCTTTTTTTTCCAGCAAGAAAGCCATCCCTCGCTTGCTGAAAAAACTCCCCCATTATCGATTTTAGAATGAAGGCTTTTCGATGCTAATGCCTGAACCATAATCAAAGTTCATCATTGACAATTTAATTTTTTGGCTTTTTAACAGTACACCAAGAAGACCTGAATGCAAAAATCTTGTAAAGATTTTCTATTGCTTCTTCGGTCATTTACTGTACTTTTAGCAACACCTCGTTCATCACAAATATGCTTCACTGGATCACCTTTGTCAATACGTTCTAACGCTTTTAATTTCATCTCCATTGTAATGACATTACACTTATGTTTCCATCCACCCATTTTGTACCACACAATAATTAATAGATCACAACACACACACTCCTGTATACACACAGTACACTGTAATATTCACAAAGAGAAACTGAAGCAAATATGCAGTGTACTATAAACAAAACAAGCAACGACTTGTTTCGGCTTCTTGGAACGACCAATCGGTTAAAGCGGAGGCTAGTTGAGCTGAGACTGGATACAGTCTATTGCATTTACGAATCTATTGACTGCATCAACTAACTCCCCCCCCCATGAACATTTCTAGATCTGACAGTGATCAAGAGCACTTTCATGGCCCTAGTTAAACAGAGTATGAAAAACTAATGAAATAGATGAACCTTTTGAGATAAAAAAAAAAAGAAATTGTAATGCCAAAAAAGGGTATTATCTGAGCAGCCCCCTCCCCCCCACAAGATAAAATAACCTTTTTGTGGTTTACTCTAGTTATCATCATCATTCTCAAGCAGCCAAGGGCTATGGAGGTCCAACCAGACCGTGCAATTTAGTTCTCCAAGCAAGTCTGTCATGAGCTACATCTACTGCATCTGGCCACAGCACACCAATTCTAATAAGGTCCTGTTTGACATTGTCTGCCCACTGCATCCTAGGTCTCCTCTTCTTTCTGAGGCCTTTAGGCACACTGTTCATAACCCTATTCGCCAATCTATAATTATTCATACGGGCAACATGGCCAAACCAAAGGATATACCTATTGGAAATTGGTTTTTATCTATCTATAAAAAAAAATAAGACTCCTGAAATTATTTAGTTAAAGAATTCACTTTTAAAACTGTATGTAAGGCTTTTCAACTTTGTTAACTGAAAAAGTATTTTTCTCTAAAAAGGAAAATGTTGTAGACAAAAAAAAAAAATGAAACAATTACT
The DNA here is from genome assembly GCA_038380435.1 of Ryuthela nishihirai. Taxonomy (NCBI): domain Eukaryota; kingdom Metazoa; phylum Arthropoda; class Arachnida; order Araneae; family Heptathelidae; genus Ryuthela; species Ryuthela nishihirai. Next base: position 18,682 of record JAWZYU010000570.1, read on the forward strand.
ATATAAGAAATATAAAACAAATAGAATTTTCATCATATACCCTTTTCTTCAAGGTTTTGATTATAGAAGATAATAGTAAAAACTGAAAGGTGCAAGCTTATATGGAAAACAAACAGTGATTGTATTTTATTCTACAAACACTATACATTGCCTTTCTTCGGTGCCCACACATAAGGCTCCATCCTCACCCACAGGAAAATGTAATAAAAACAAGAAACACTTTAAATAATTAGTTGAAAAAAATTCTTTTTTTCTGCTGAATGTATTCCACTCAGTGCAAAAACTTTTATTTTTTTCAGCTAATTGTTTAGGCATTTTAATACTAATTTTGTTTATGCCCATTTGAAGTGACAGAGTTGGCCCAAATGGTAGTGTGCCTGACTCATAATCTAGTTCAGGTTCGAGTTCTGCCTAGACTAGCATTCAGATTTATCTCCTTAAAGTTCACTTTCCATCCTTGGTCAGTAAGAAACACCAATGGACTTGAAAGAGCAGTGATCTATCAGATGGGATCTTAAGACATGATCTCATGTGTAGGAGAGCCATATCCTCTGCACGTTAAAGAACATAGAATTTCCATTGTCTTGATAGGAGGCTACCGTCTGTAACCCAACAGTTGTTCAATGGGTCCCCTTCCCTAACATCCCTGATCCCTTCGACTTCTTGCAACTGGCTATTTGTGTGCAAAACAAAAATGCCGCACAGAGGTAAAACAACAATATGCTACTTTGGTATTACATAAATTTCTTTTTCATTTATTCTCAGAAGATTAATTTCTTTCATTTGACTTTCATATTCTTTATTTAACTAGGACAAACAGAGTGCTCCTGTCATATAAGGACATTGTTCACTGCTAAATGAATAATTTCAGGAACTGAATGTTGCCAATTACAGATGAATAACAATCAGCTACAAAAATACAACTAGAGTAAATTAGAAAAATGACACATTGACTCTGACGAATATAGGAACCTGGTTTTCACAGTAAATAAATTTGTCATTTTTTTGTATCCTCTAATGGTGAAAATTCGAAGAAATGGATGATTTAAAAGCTCTAATCCTGTTATTTCGTTTGCATTTATCTAACCCTATTTTTTTTTTCCTCTGAGGAGAAGACTGAGTGCAGGAGGGGGGGAGGATGATGAATTTGCAGCAGAGATGAATTTCAATGCTGACATAGTTTGGACTTGAACCTGAGAACTGCAGATTATGAGCCTAGCTCACGACTGACTGAGTAAACCTCTGCCTCAATTTAAACGTGTTCATACTTAAAAAATTGTAATTATTTTAAACTAAATTTAAATCTTAGTCTGAATTGAAATGAAAAAGAGTAGAAAAAATTCTTACTTTTTTTTGGAGTACAGCTGCCCTATGGCTGAGTGGTTAGCGCACTTGGCTACTGATCTAAGGGACCTGGGTTCGAACCCCGGGTTTAGGCATGGATGTATGTGTCGTTTTTCTGCTGAGGTCCTGCCATCCTCCCAGATCTTCTACTTTCGCATATAAACTGACAGGCTCCTGTCAGACCTCTGTGGCAAGCAGCTGCTTCAGGAGGTATTTATTATTTATTTTTATAACACCATTACACATGCTAAAATGAATTAAAAAAGCAGATGGCTACCAAATATAATTAAATTATAGTTTAAATTTAAAAATTTTCTCATAATTACAAATAAAAAAAAAGTAAAAATGATAACTATTTCCTTTGATTATAACTTCAAATAAGAAATATTTTAATTCTCATTTAAATTTTTTTTATTTACACTTATGACAAATAGTGGAAATTTAAAGTACGACTCTACTATTGCTCAAATTCATCTCTAGTGATGGTGATAAAGCTGACATGTAGAATCATGGCATATGGTAACGAAGCATTATTCAGTAATCAAAACATAAATTACATGTAGACATAGAAGGAATAATTTAGCAGAAAAAATGATGCAAACATGTTTGCATGAAAATAATATAGGCTATGAGAATGTGGCCAGTAAATTACGATGCAATAGAATAAGATTTGAAGCAGAGAAACATTTGCTGAATGGCAAATGAAGGGGAAAAGTAAAACTTCTTTATTATCCTTTTTTAAATGAATAAGTCAATGTTAATATATTTTCTAAAAAATTCTGAAGTTTATCTATACTTTTTATGGATGGTGGATTAACCTGGATTTCCATTATCCGAAATTGTTGTTTCCATTCTTTCGGGATACTCATGACTCAGCTGTAGTTAAAATGGAAAAAACTTGAATGGTTTTGAAAAACACCAGTTAAAATTTTAAACATAAACCATTTTTTATCTTCTCCAAAAGTTCTGAAAGTTTCTGATTTTACCTTATACAAATAATGAATTCTTAAAGAAAACAAATTGCACATAGATTGTTCGGAAAACAAGAAGCGATTGAATTTTACTCTATGCGAACTAATACTCTCCTTCCCTTCTTTTGTCATCTTCCAGACCACCTTCCCCTACGCCCCACAGTGCTCCCACTACATGCAGATTTCCCTGTGGCAAACCATAAAACCATTGACTGCTGTCCTCATGACAAGCCTATGGGAAGACCATCGTCAGATACCATATGTTTGATTGATTGTTTGGGGTTTAATGGCGCATCGGCAACAAGGCCATAATGCGCCAAACAAAAGACAATATAAAAGATAAAAAACATAGATCCCCATAACCAAAAGTTAAAATACATTTTCAACCTTGTAAAGTGATAAAATAACAAAAAACAAGTGTATATGAACAGAGTAAAACAACTGTAGAATTATTAAATAAAATAATCCCAGGTGTAAGAGACCTGGGGTAAATAATACATAAAGGCAAGGTAAAATCAAATTCGTTTAAAATATCCACAATATTTCAAAAAGGTAAAAACTGAAGATAAAATGCAATGATCAGATAAAAGATGTCCGAGTGTAAGAGGCTCGGACATAAAATTATGGAAATTAAAAATCATACGTCGTTCAAAGTTAAAAGCAGAGCATGAGATTAAAATATGTTCGATTGTTAAAATGGTGTCACAAAACTCGCACTTAGGTACATCGTCCGCCCGTAGAAGAAACGAATGAGTAATAAAGGAGTGACCTAAGCGGAGCCGAGCAAGTACAACTTCCTCCTTGCGATTCCTGCGATAACAAGACTGCCATGGTTCGATGATAGGTTTGATCTCAAAGAGCTTGTTCGTAAGCTGTTCTGACCAAGATCTCTGCCACTGTGCCCGGAGCTCGATGGTAAAACGCTGCCGGAAATCCAGATATGGAACCGGCAACGGAGAGTCGGACAGGGGCGTGGCTGACCTGGCAGCAGAATCTGCCAGATCATTACCCCTGATTCCGACATGACCGGGCACCCAACAGAAATGGATGGTGGTGGTGGCTGCCAGACGATGCAGCTGCTGGCGGATCTTAGTAAGAACAGGGTGAGGCCGATGCCTCACCGAGATCAAAGCCTGTAGCGAGCTAAGCGAGTCGGTGTAAAGCACACACCGACGATGATGCTTAGTCGCCACGTGGTCCAAGGCGAGGCTGATAGCGTGCAACTCTGCAGTGAAGATGGAACACTGCAGTGGGATCTGGTCTGCAATGATTACATCACAGCAGACCATGGCTGATCCCACCGAAGTGCCGGACTTCGAGCCATCTGTAAAGACAGGCAAGAAGTCCGGGTGCTCAGCACGATGGCTGGCAAAGAGTTGCCGGTACACACAGTCGGGTGTAAAGGCCTTCCCCGTCCTGCACAGGGAAAAATCGCAGGTAGGGGAAACAGCGAGCCATGGTGGAAGTGGCTCAGCTGTCGACTGTGCAACGCTATCGAGACTGGTGTTGATGTCTCTGAGGTAGCCTCGGACTCGCAAACCAAAAGGACGAATGGCAGTCGGCCGATTATTGTAAAGCATTTCCCACTTCGGACTGAAAACGCAGTCCCAAGTGGGATGGCCAGGCAGGGATCGCAATTTAGAAGCATATTGTAGGGACAACTGCTGACGGCGAAGAGATAAAGACGGTTCGTCGGTCTCAACGTAAAGACTCTGGACCGGTGAGGTGCGGAAGGCTCCCGTGCAAACACGGAGAGCCTGATGATGGAGGGGGTCCAGCACCTTCACCACCGAATCCCGGGCCGAGTCGTACACCTGGGATCCGTAGTCCAGTTTCGATCGGACAAGTGCACGGTACAGGCGGAGCAAAGAACATCGGTCCGCCCCCCAAGAAAGGGAGGAGAGGACCTTGACGATGTTCAATGCCCGCGTGCACTTGGACCTGAGATGACGTATGTGTGGTAAAAAGGTCAATTTCCGATCGAATATGAGACCGAGAAACTTGGTCTCCGCCACAACTGGAATGATGTTACCCCCGAGCCTCAGCTCGGGATCCAGATGAAGATTACGCTTGTGGCAAAAGTGCACACAAGCGGTCTTCTGTGGGGAGAACCGAAACCCGTTTGCCGTCGCCCAAACCGAAAGATTGTTCAGGGCAATTTGCAGTTGTCTTTCAATGACCCTCATGCTGGACGAAGAGCAAAAGATGCTAAAGTCATCAACATAGAGGGCATTGCCTACTGATGGAGGAAGTTGTCTAGTAATAGAATTAATCTTGACAGCGAAAAGCGTAACACTCAGAACGCAGCCTTGTGGCACCCCCTGTTCTTGGGGGTACGGCCGCGACAGAGTGTTACCGACACGGACACGAAAAGAACGTGTCGATAAGAAGTTGGAGATGAAGATCGGCATGTGACCTCTCAATCCGAAGCTGTGGAGGTCACGAAGAATGCCGAATCTCCAAGCCGTGTCGTACGCTTTTTCGATGTCGAAGAAAATGGACACCAGGTGCTCTCTACGTAAAAAGGAATTCCTGATCGCCGATTCGAGGCGGATCAGGTGGTCTAAAGTAGACCGGTGCCTGCGAAAGCCACACTGGGTGTTGGAAAGAAGGCCGTGATGTTCTAAATACCAGATGAGTCTGGCATTTACCATTCTTTCCAACACCTTGCACACGCAGCTCGTCAATGCGATTGGACGATAATTGGAAGGAATCTTAGGATCTTTGCCTGGCTTGGGGAAGGCCAAGACGATGGCCTCCCGCCAGGAGTCCGGAAACTGCTCCTCGAGAAAAATGCGATTGAAGAGATGGAGCAGCCGATCCTTACTCGATGGTGAAAGATGTTGGAGCATGGCATAATGGACATTGTCCGGCCCTACAGCAGAGGCACGAGAAAAGTGCAGAGCAAGGCGAAGCTCCTCCGCTGTGAATGGTCTGTTGTAAGGCTCCAGGCCATTCGAGTGGAAAGACAGCGGAGAGCGCTCCGCCCTGCCCTTCTGGGCCAGAAACTCGGGGGAGTAAGAGGAAGACGAAGAGATGGAAGAGAAGGACTCCCCCAGAGTGTCGGCAATTGCTTTGGGATCAGCAATTGCCTGTCCATTGTGCTCCAGGATCGATAACGAGTGGGACGTGTAGTTCCCACTCATCTTCCGGACTTTATCCCACACGACCTTAGAACTAGTCGTGCGGGTGATGGATGACGTATACTTGATCCAAGATTCCTTCTGGCTCTGGCGTCGGACGAAACATGCTTTCGCCCTGGCGCGTTTGAAATTTTCCAGGTTGGGGGACGTTGGATATCTCCGAAACACCCCCCAAGCCTTGTTCTGAGCCTTACGAGCTGCGGTGCAATCTGGATTCCACCACGGTTTCGGAAAGCGAGGAAACCGTGTAGAAGTTTGAGGAATTGTTGATGCAGCTGCATCTACGATACAGTCCGTTATCTCCGCTACTGCCACATTGATTGGCTCCTGGCTGACGGAGTGGTCGTCGAGCTCAGAGAGCAGCTCGAAACCACCCCAGTCAGCCCGATCCAGCCTCCACCGTGAAACGCGTGAAGGGCTGCAAGGCCCCCCACGGGAGATGGTGCACACCATGGGGAGGTGATCGCTTCCGTAAGGGTTGTCCTCGACCTCCCATGTAAAGAGTGGAAGGATCGAGGAGGAGCAGATGGTAAGGTCAATGGCAGTGAAAGTGCGGGTTGGGGAGTGAAAGTAAGTACTGACACCGGTGTTCAACAGGGAGAGAGAAGGATCCAGGAGCCACTGCTCTAGGACCCCACCCCTCCCGTTGGTGTCAGCACTGCCCCAAAGTGGACTGTGTCCGTTGAGGTCCCCCATAATGAGGAAGGGGGACGGCAGCTGCGAGACGAGATCATCAAGGTCTTCCTGGAAGACGATGCTCCCAGGGGGAAGATATACAGAGCAGACAGTCAGCGAGAACCCCACGAAGAGACGGATGGCTACCGCCTCTAAGTTGGTGGTGAGGTTTACGACCTGGAATGGAGAATGGTTGCTCACGAGGATGGCGACACCCCCGCGAGCTGGACCATCTCCATCCCGGTCCCGGCGAACCAGTGAAAAGTGCCGGATCGTGGGATCTGTGACTGGCTGCAAGTATGTCTCCTGCAGGCACACACAGATGGGCTGGTGTGCCTGAAGGAGGGCCTTGATGTCGTCTAGATTCCTCTGGAATCCACGACAATTCCATTGTAGGAGTGTGGCCATCTCAGGACTTAGAAGAGTGAGCGGACGACAAATTTCTATTCAGTTTAACCGCCGCGGAGGACGGTTTACTGAATAGGGGGCGGTCGGTATCCATGTCCTCGGAATCGTCCGAGGGGCATGGATCGGTGACCGCCCTTTGAGGAGGAGTGATGATTTTCTTTTTAGGCCCCGGTGGGGGCCCCTTCGGTTTGGAAGGTCTTGCTGTCTGAGGACGGGAAGGAGGAGGCCTTCCGGTGGAGGTGGAAGGCTGAGCTGCAGGAATGGAAACCGGGGTTGATGTCGAAGTCGACACCACCCTCGGTCTCGCCTGCGTGAGGAGGTACTTCACAGCTGGCGAGAAAGACTCAGTAGGTGGTACACTGATGTCAGTCTGCACCGCAACCGAAGTCATTGGAACGATGGGCTTTCCAATGACTGCACTGGCATAGGAAACCTTGCCAGGTGGGGCGGGCGGTGCAGCAAGCTTTCTCGCTTCAGGATACGAGATGTTGTTGATGACTTTGAGGCGTTGTACCTCCTTTTCCTCCTTCCACTTCGGACAGTCGCGGGAGTACGCCGGATGTTCGCCACTGCAGTTCACACAGCATGCCTTTTCTGCTGTGCAGTCAGGATCGAGATGATCCTTACTGCCACAGCGAGCACAGGTGGGCTTGCCCCTGCATGCTGTGCGGGCATGACCGTATATCTGACACTGAAAACAGCGCAGAGGGTTTGGGATATACGGCCGAACCTCACAATGCAAATAACCTGCCTTGATGGAAGAAGGCAGGCGTGGCGTGTTGAATGTAACAATTAACACCCGGGTGGGTGTTAATTTCCCATCACGGCGTGTCGAAACCCGGTGGACCGCTGTTACTCCTTGAGGTGTGAGCTCCGAGAGGATTTCCTCCTCAGTGACTTTGAGGAGGCCCCACTCGGTGATCACACCCCGAGAGGAATTCAAAGTTTTATGGGGAGTGACTTCGACAGCCACCCCACCAATTTCTTTGACTTTCAGGAGCAGTTCAGAGTGTTTAGAACAAGCGGTCTCAACCTGCAAGTCGCCAGATCGTAAGCGCTTGACGGATTTCGGCTCTCCCGCAAGACCTTTCAAACCTTTATTTACAAAAAATGGGGACATGTCCCCAAGTACCTGATCACCCGTGGAGTGGATGATCAGGAACTTTGGGAACGAAGACACAGACACAGAAGACGACGGCGGTGATAACGTAGACGAAGAAGAAGACGGGGGTTCATGTCGAGCCCTCTTGTTGGCGGAGAACGCATTTTCCTCATTAACTCGCATGTTTGTTTTTGTGTGGTTCAGTGCCCGCTGTCCCCACCCTCCACGGAGCCCAACAAGGGGATGCCCAGACGGGCGCCAGGGCTACACAGGCACTATACCCACACAGACAGTGAGCCAAGCCCTCACAAAAAAATATAAGAAAAATAAAAAGAGAAATGTGCACAACAAAACATTCTACACAAATCAAACAAAGCGTAAAATAAGAAAAATTGTGAATGGCCAAACTGGCCTCACAAAGAAAGAATAACTACAAAAGGAAAATAATCTGTGAGGAAACTTGTAAACCTGTACCCGGACCGTGGGCAAGGTTACTCACCGCTCTGCACGGTTGACCCTAGCAGGACCTGCCCACCAGCCGATTGCTCCTGGGGGGGCCACCCCAGGAGCTCCCGTTTACCGGAAGCAGAGGCCAAAGCAGTGTATAGCAGAGGCCCTGGAATCCGCTGCCCAGCCCCGCGACGGACAGGCTCCCCAATGGCAAGACGGCCAATGGGGACCACGCCAGTCATGAGCTGAGGAGAGAAGACGGGGACCCCCGAGCAACTACCAGGATCCTCCTTTCCCGGGACACGGGTCTCCGCGCACGGCAAACACGCGGGCGAGCGTTTAGGATCCTGCGAAGGTAGCCGAGCCAGCGGAACCTTCACAGGGTGGTCCCCCTCACCGCGTACAGGCGCTCACACCGAGGGGGAGATACCATATGCCTCAGCCTTCCACCTCTAAAACTGGAAAAGTCCATTTTCTCCAACTATCAGGTTCTAATGAAAGCACTACACATTTTCTGCAGCTAAGGCGATGGAGACTGTGTGAACAACAAAAATGTCCCAATAACATTCCAAGGAAAGTTCAAGCTCTTTGATCATGACACTCAACAACAGACTGATAAACTCCTGAGCCACATTAAAGAGGAAGTAAGGCAGGCAGATAGTGACCTAACAAGATTAATTTTCATTACCTCTTCTCTGGCAATATCTTTAGCTTCTAGCTTTTTTTACTTACGGCACAGGACAGATTCTTCATAACAGTTCTCTTCAGAACTATATAGGCTAGCATGCGGAAGAAAGAAAATTGGAGCCATCTTCTAAAAATTTAAATTTTTTCCCCCACATATACTAACTGGTGAGACTCCATTATTAGTATTATTTTTACTGATATATTTTCAATTAGGACAAACCCTACCTTTACCTCCTTACCTTATTGAATATACACTAGTGGACACAATGAATAGCTCAGCCTCAGCTAAAATGAAAAGCAAAGAATTAATTGCAAAATGAATAAACAGAAAGGGAAAGAAAATGTCTATGCAGTCCTAACACTTAATAACAAAAAATAAAATTTTAGCTCCAGACTCTCAAAAACCCAACGAGTTTCTGAGAAAGACACCATGCTTTCTTGAACTAAACATACCCTTAAACCCAAGAAGACATCATCAACTCTCCATGCCAAGATGATGAACAACCCAATGTGTCACATTCTCTGATAATGATTCAATAGGCAGCCTTAATATTACCCCTGAGCACACAGATGTTATAATCATAAATTATATCCTGCTACTGAACCATCTACATCTCAACTCACCTGCATAATCCCTCTTCCTGGGGGCGGGGGTGGCTCAGTCGGTAGCGCGCCAGGCTCGTAATCTGTAGTTCCCAGGTTCGAGTCCCAGCTGAGTCAGCGTTGAGATTTATCTCCGCAAAATTCCCCGCCCTGCCCACGGTCAGTGGGGACACCGATGGGCTTGGAAAGGCCGCCGTCCGTCGGATGGGACGTTAAGCCGTGGCCCCGTGTGCGGGAGAGCAATACCCTGTGCACGTTAAAGAACACGCTGGATGGCCTTGACGGGAGGCTACCATCTGTCTCCCAACAGCTGTTCCAGTGGGTCCCCTCCCCCAACCTTCTCTGAGCCTTCGGGGTCCATGTGACCTGGCCATTTAGCCCATGGTGTGCAAAAAAGTGCCGCTCAGAGGTAAACCAACCCAACCAACCCAACCCTCTTCCTGACCCACTGCAACCACAGAATCTAAACTGTCAAAAAATAATTGTAACTACTCTACACCTACAAAAAATTCAAGCCCTTTCTGATATGCAATACATTAGTAATCAAGAATTGCCTGATAACTTTGATAATACTCAACCTGAAGAGACAGAAAATTACAATCACTGGGATGAAAACCCTAATACATTAGAAGATGATCCTGATTAATACCCACATAACTATACTTGGGTAATTATATATCAAGGAAACCATATTCAAATCGATTCTCTTATTCTTACTGATGTTACAAAATATTTAGATCACAAAGTTGGAAAAAAATTATGATGGGAGATACACACTCCAAAGAAACTTACTTATTAACTACTAATCCTCTCAGACCTTCATGGCTCTTAAAAAATAAATAAAATTATGGATCATTCAGCGACTTCGAGAATCCCTAGTAAACTCACCCTATGCCATGGAACCATCATCAGAGTTCCGACTTATTTAACAGAAGAACAGATATTCAACATTAAAAGCCCTACAGCAAATAAAATTAAAATAATGAATAATTTTTGTCCTACATCCTTGTATAATAAAAAATATCTCAAACCTACCCTACATATAATGAGCATGGTACTTTTAGTGAATTTATAAATTTCATCAACTGAATTTTGGGGTTAAGATAATTATGTTAGTGAGGGTCTGAATAATGGTTTTCATATCGTTATTCATATTGCGAATTGTGTGTGTGTGGGGAGAGTACTTTAATCACGGATTTTAGGATGCATTATGGAAGTATTCTAAAGGTTTGGTGGGTGTGCATTAGTGCAGGTGGCAGATGTGGATCGGTGATGAGAGAAGAGTGTGTTTAGGGGAGGCATAGTATTTCAGGTGTTATGTATATCTGCTAAGGATCAGATGCCGGGCTGGGGGAAAGGGGACAATGTGTTGTACAGTTCAGTTTTACATTAATGAGGATATTTTCTGTGATGGCTAGTTGGAATTTGGTAGGTGGGGATATTATAATCTTAGTCGAGTGAAAATCAGTGGACAGATTGTTTTCGGTGATTCCTTGAGACAGTGTTTTTTTTTTGTAGTTTAAGATGTATTTATACTCTTTAAGTTGGGTGTTAAATGGGCGTGAGGTTTTACCTATGTATTTGCTTTTGGGGAAAATTTTACCTATGGGGTCTTTGAGTCGGATGTAATGAACTCCTCCAGAGTTGGGTATGGTTGTGATCGTTTCGGATGAGTTTGGATATAGTGTCTTACATTTTAATTGGAACTTTATAATGGAAAGGTTTTAGGGTATTTTTAACAGAGTATGTGAAATTATTATTGATGTATGGTAGGGCTATCGTGAATTTTTGTATTTCTTCATTTACAGATGTTGAAAGGTTTTGGGACTGTTTGTATTTGATTCATTCGTGAATTTTGTTAAAGGTGTGTGAGGTATATCTGCTCTGTTCAGCAAGTTCAAAAATGTCATTTAGTGCTTCTTGCAGATTGCAGTATATATCATCATCATCATCATCATCCTCAAGCAGCTATGGACTACGGAGGTCCAAACCAGACAGTGCAATTTAGTTCTCCAAGCAAGTCTATCCTGAGCTACATCTACTGCATCTGGCCACTGCACACCAATTCTAACAAGGTCCTGTTTGACATTGTCTGCCCACCGCATCCTAGGTCTCCCCTTCTTTCTGAGGCCTTTAGGCACACTGTTCATAACCCTATTCGCCATTCTATAATTATTCATACGGGCAACATGGCCAAACCAACGGAGTCTCTCTCTGCACAATATGCTGCTTAAAGGAGGTTGCAAACTCCTTTGCCTAACCTCATCATTAGTTACAAAGTTGAACCACCCAATGCCCAAGATACTGCGTAAGCATCTCGAATCAAAAGCATCTAGTTTCCTGTTATCTTGTTTACAAAGTGTCCAAGTTTAACTACCATAACTAACCCTAGAAAGAACCAAACTATTATACAGTCTAATTTTAGTCTTTAGGTGTATACGCCTATTTCTCCACACTCTCCATAGATTCTTAAAAGTCCCGGCAGCAATCCCTATTCGTCTGTTAATCTCATGCCGCACATCACCATTATCTGTTACATAGCTCCCAAGATAATAAACTGTGACACCTGCTCAAGACTGCAACCATTCAGATTAACTGAAATCACAGCCTGCCTGACCAATTTTCATCACTTTAGTTTTCTCTCTGTTTATAACCAAACCTACTCTACTACCAGTCTCATCAACAGCTTCAATGAAAGAGTTCATCTCATCAACATCATTTGCCAAAAGGGCTAAATCATCAGCATAATCTAAATCAGAAATTTTCGTATCTCCAGCCCATTTAAGGCCAAAATCTTTCCCTCGAAGTGAATTTCGCATAACATAATCAATAACCAAGCTAAAGAGAAAAGGAGACAAAATGCACCCTTGTCGAACACCAGAAGTAATGCTAAACCAATTGCTACAAGCCTTACCAACTCTCACACACGACTCAGTGTTATTATAGAGAGCTTTCATTATGTTAACTAACTTGTCTGGTATACCATATGATTTCACAATCAACCACAAATTATGACGATCAACAGAGTCGAAAGCCTTTTTGAAATCAACAAAGCTAGCAACCAAAGGTTTCTGAAACTCTAAACATTTCTCAAGAATCTGCCTAAGTGAAAATATCTGATCCACACATCCCCTACCACTTCTGAATCCACATTGCTCATCATGCAATTGATTGTCAACCAGATTCTTAATTCTATTAAGCACAATCATGGAAAGAACTTTACCTGGAACACAGAGTAGGCTGATACCCCTATAGTTACCACAAGAACTGCGATCACCTTTTTTTGAAAATAGGGATAACAATAGCTCTGGTAAAATCCTAAGGAACCATGCCTTTATCATAAAAGATATTCAGAATTTCAGTCATCCAAGTGGTAGATTCTTCCTCTGGGATTCTCTCTGTGACAGTCTTGGAGAGCGGACGTCGAGATTGTGCTGCTCTTGAATAATTTAGTTTTTATATTTAATATTGGTTGGTGAATTAGTGAGGCGGAGGACTCTGAAAATGACGAATGGAAGGAAAAAGAACAACCTGTATCTCCTCTTAAGATCAGGATAAAAAAATCAAAGAACAACAACAACAACACTGGAAAGAAGAAAGGAATTTCGAACAAAATAAAGGACTTCTCGATACTGGATGAAGACTTAAAAATCTCATCAGAATCGGAGACTTCCCCTGCAAAATCCATAGAGGATAATAGCAGAAAGGACACGAAAACAACAACAGACATCAAGGATTTACCATCAAATTCGGATGATACAAATAAAAAGGTAACATTAGAAAACATTAATTCTATGGAAAATATTTCTTCTAAACCTACTAATAATAATAAAACAGAGACTAACAAAACTTCAGTAAAGGAATCTAACAACAAGAAAAGTGTCATTTTAACATCATTGGACTCAAATAACTTTAAAGACTCAGAACTTATCACTGAAAATATTCATAATAAAGAACAATTTGCACTAGTTATTACAGGTATTAACGATGATATAAGTGGACTTGACATCAGAAAGGTAACCTCTTTTTTTAACAAGCTCCTTGGAGAACACATTCCTGGGAGATTTATCTCCTTCGGAAGGTTACTGCTGTTCCCTGGTAATCAAAAACATTACGATACAATTATGAATCTCAAAACTCTTTTAGACGTTCTTATATCTGTGGACATTCCTGACTTTCAAAAATCTGTGTTAGGATCGATAATTGGAGTCCCTACATCGTTAAATGACGATGAAATACTCGAACTTTTAGAAGAACAGCAAGTCCTTAGCTTAAGACGTATGGTTCAATACGACAAGAAAACTGATGAATGTACAGAAATTGAATATTCTCCAACTCATAAAATTATTTTAGAGTTTGACGGCATTTCTCTTCCTGAATTTGTTTACATTGGTTTTAGAAGATTCCGAGTAAAAAAATATAACCTTCCACCTAATTTATGTCTCAGGTACTATGTTTTCGGTCACGCCATTTCCGCATGTACAGGAAAACTCACATGCAAAAAATGTGGAGGAACCCACCACTACAAGAAATGCACGACAAAAGGCTACAAATGCCCAAATTGCAACGGGTCACATCCAGCTACCTGGTCCGGTTGCCAAGCCCGTATTATTGCCTGCAAAGCGAAAACGATACAACTGGAAGAGGGCATTAACTGACAGCAAGCTTTGATTAAAGCTAGAGTAAGCTATCAAAACAATTCCTCTGAAGAAAACACAACTTCATTCACAAGATCTGAGGACGATCGTCAAAACTTCACAACAGCTAACAAACGGATTGAAAACATGGTTAATGCGGACCTGGAAGTGAGCTCGCAAGAAGAGAAAGACGACGAAGTGAACGATCTCTTCAACGCAGAACCCTCAACTTCTAATGACTTTCCAATTCTTACCAGAAACAACGAAATAAAAACCTCAAACATTATGGACTATGCTAAATGCATCAAAAAAAAAAAAAAACATTACTGGTGCAAAAATTTCAAAAATTTCGATTTCTAATAAGCAAATTAGACACGAAAAAAAGGAAAAAAAAGAATTGAAATCACAAGCCGAGGTAAGCAAAAATCAAATATCGAATGAGACAAGAGGCTTGATCTTAAATATTTTCATAAGACTTTTAGAATTTCTTCTACCTAACTGTCCTGAAATGAATTTAATTAAGGACATTCTCCTACCTTTCTCTTTGGGTGGCTCATGATCAACAATTTAGAGATTTTACAATGGAATTGACATGGCATTCAGCAAAGAAAACCTTATTTAAAACATTTCATTTTAACTAGAAAGATTAAAATAATATGTTTACAAGAGTCACAGACAGATAATATCCCCAGCTTGAATAATTTTGTTACTTATTTGCAAAGAAACAGTAAAACTTCTAGGGGTGTTGTAACACACTGTGACAAATTAATTCCTCAAAGAAGAATATACTTAAACAACATTATTGATAAAATTGAATACATAATTCTACAAGTAAAACTTAATAACTTAAATATATATATAGTCAATATATACAACCCATGTAATCATATTAACTATAGTCAATATGCAGCAATATTGGAAAATCTAGGTGAAATTTTAATCTGTGGGGATTTTAACACGCATAATAAAATGTGGTACTCTTACAAAAATGATAATAGAAGCACACACATAATTAAAATAATTGAAAACTTTAACTTAATTATCCTTAATGAAAAAACACCTACAAGAAAAAATAACATTGATAACCATTCAGTAATTGATCTATCTCTATGCACTAATGAAATTTCCTAGATAACTCATTGGAAAATAATGGCTGATACATTTGGAAGTGACCATTGGCCCATAATCATTACATTTAACATAACTCTAAATACAAATAAACCACAAATTAAAATTATAAATTGGGGAACTCTGAGAAAAGACCTAGAAAAACTTTGTCCATATAATTCAAATGCAAACTACAACAATGTTACCAACACATTAAATGAAAAAATTAAAGAACACACAGAAACTATCACAAAAAAATGTCCTAAAAATCATATAGAATCAATTTTCATAAACAAACTTATCGCTATTATAAGAAGAGCAGAGAGAAGGATGGAAAGAACTAGAACATTTATTGATTGTGAAAATTTCCATAGACTAGAAAATGCAATAGAAAAAAAAAATCAAAAATATACAAAAACAAAATTGGAAAATACTCTAACTGAAAAATTATCTCCAAATTCAACAACAACAAACTTATGGAGAATTTATAAAAAATTATATACTAATACTACTCCTAAAAACCCAATAGAAACATACTCTCTAAAAAACAATTTATCCACACAGGAAACCACAGAAAAATTAGCAGAATTTTACACTAATAAAAACTATAAACCAAATAACAAACTAGAAAAAAGACATAAGGACTCTAACATATTTCACAAAACTTTCCAATGTAACAAAACAGAAATCCTAAACACCCCTTTTACATTATTTGAATTAAATAGTGCCATTAAACTCTTAAAAAAAATACAATTCCTGGTCCAGATGGGATTTCCAACAAAATTCTTAAAAACCTTCCACCCAACTGGATACAGTTCTTGCTAAATTTCTTTAATAATATTTGGATATCAAGAAAATACCCAGACTCATGGTCAGAGAACTATATGATTTTTATAAAAAAAGAAAAAAAAAAAAAAACAGCAGATGACTTAAATTCCTACCGTCCAATTTCCTTAAGTTCTAACATACTCAAACTGTTTGAAAAAATGATTATCTTTAGAATGAATTGGTACATAGAGAAAAATAATATATTTCACAATAATTGCTATGGATTTAGATTTGGCCGAGCTACCAAGGACTTACTATTAGATATTATTACTGATGCGGAACATGCCATTGAAAACAAACAATTCATGGTAGCGGTAGTAATCGACTTAGAAAAAGCATTCGACTCCATATCACACCAACCATTACTATATAAAATCAGATCATTAAAAATCTGCGGCAATTTATACTACTTTTTATATCACATAATACAAAACAAATTTTATAAGACTAAAATTGGAAATAAATTTTCTAATGAATATAAATTTATGAATGGAATCATACAAGGAGATATATTATCTCCGTTATTGTTTAATATTTATCTAAATGATATCGTAAACATATTTGACGCAAATATCAAATTTGGAACTTATGCGGACGACCTAATTTTCTGGACATCACATTATAACACAGATATAATACAAAAAAATATACAAAAAACAATAAATAAAATAAACGAATATTGTGAAAAATGGAATTTACAAATAAATATAGATAAAACAAACATTATTTATTTTCACAAAAGGGAGAAACTACCAAATGACTTCATCATTAAAATAAAAGACAAAAAAATAAAAATAGTGAATAACTTGAAATTTTTAGGTCTACATCTTGATTCGAAATTCCTATGGAACTTATACATACAAAATGCAAAGGATAAATCCAATAAATTATTTCAATATCTGAAATTTTTAGGAAATTCAAGCTGGGGATGCACAGCAAAAAATTTACTACTTATATACAATGCAATAATTTTACCTAAATATACTTATGGATTAGAACTAATTAATAACATATCTAAAACTAAAATAAAAATTTTGGAAAACTCACAAACAAAAATTCTGAAATACTGTCTGGGACTCTTGAAACCTACTGCAAATATCAATTTATATGCAGAAACAGCATTCCCACCACTGAACATAAAGAAAAAATATCTAACATCAAATCTCATTTTTAGAATTATCACAAAGAATCAACAACACCCAATTATTTAAAAAAATAAAAACAAATTTTAAAGATATAACATTAACACAACTACCTGAAAAAAATACATTCTTAAATATCATTGAAAATAAATTAAGTGGAGACACTATAATACATTACCCATACTGGACATCACCATTCCCCATAATGAAAAATGAAATTCCAGGTATCCATTCCAAAAAACAATTAGACTCAAATAGCTTGAAAATCCTTACTGAAACACACATAGAAAAAAAATATAATGACTTCATCAAAATTTATACTGATGGCTCTCTAAATGCAGAAAGAACAATAACATCAGGAGCATTTATATGTAATTCATATAATTACCAATTTAAACTCAATAGACCTTCCCCAGTAATAATAGCAGAAATTACAGCAATCTTACATGCCATAAACTGGGCTTTAAAATTCTATAATAATAAAATAGTAATCTTAACAGACAGCAAAACATCTCTAGAAATTATCTACCAAAATCCTTTCAAAAGCAATTTCGCCATATATATTAATGACATAATAGCAATTACTCAACAACACATACAACATAACAACACAATATACATACAATGGATACCATCACATATTAATCACAAAGAAAATGATTTAGTGGACGCTCTAGCGAAACAAGCTAAAAATCTAAACACTTCAAATCAAACTCCTTATTTCCTATACTTACACAAAAATCAGAATAAAATTAAAATGCTAGAAGAATTACAAAATTGGTATAACACAAATGCTTCACACACTCATAGATTTAACATAAATTCTAAAGTGAATAAATTTAAAGACTATATTTTGAAAAAGAAAGAAATGAATATTATACTAAGAATCAAGGTGAATTTAGCTCTCACAAATACAACTCTCTATAAAATAAAGAAAACTAATAATCCAAATTGCAACTCATGTAATGAACCACATACACTAGAACACATCATCTTTAAATGTAAAAAATTTGACAATCAAAGAAAAACTTACTACCAAAAATTACAAAAATATAATATAAATCAATATAATTTTAAATCAATACTAGAACCACCTAAAAATTACCTAAAAGGAACTTTCTACAAATTACTGATCTCTTATATCAGAGATATTGATCTTATTGATAAATTATAAAACAAATAAATAAAAGAAGGAAAACTATGAAAATATAAATGAGATATCTTACATTATGACTGAATGAGTCTGAGATCACATACCTGTCTTGATCACAGGAATATTCAACTGACAAGCCAAGCAAGCATCCAAGTGGTAACCGAAACATGCCCAGCTCTAAGCATTTCGGTAGTAATTTCATCTACCCCTGGGGATTTATGAAGTTTAAGTTTAGAAACAGCCAAAATAACTTCAGATTGTGTTATAGGGCCAACATTAAAGCCACCAATGCATCCATCATCACTGCAAACAATGGGAGCAGAACCAACTACATTGTTTAGAACATCACTGAAATGCTCAGCCCACCTAGCCATGACAGAATCCTCCCCTTCTATAACCTTACCTTGTTTATCCTTCAATCCTTGTATGCCTGTCCGTTTTCTACCACATAAAACATTAACTATCTGGTACAGCTCTCTGCTGTTGTGCTGTCTAACTGCTTCCTCGGCTTGTCAGCCAAACCATCAAGCCAAAGATTCTTATCAGCAGCTAACTGATCTTTTACACGTTTATAAGTTCTCTGTAATGCTTTCTATTAGGACTAGTAGGGTATTGATTGAAGACATTCCTGCAGTTCTTTCTTTCTGAAATAAGCTCAAGTGCCTTATCACTCAGATAATTCTGTCTCTTCTGCTCCTTTTTTCCTAAAAGAGTACTGTTAGTGTCCAAAAAAGCCTGTTTAAAATGATCCCATTCTTCCTCAACTTCAGTAGTAAGCAAACCATGACTGTCATAATGACTAAGTAACCTATCATGGTAAGCTTTGGCTATAACTGAATCTTTCAGAGCTTCAGTATTAAAAGTAAATTTTTTAACCCTAGCACAACACTTTTTAAGTTTAAGTTGCAACACACTTTTAACAAGGTAATGGTCAGATCCAATTTCAGCTCCCCTATATGCCCTGGTATTCCTAACAGAACTAGCCCATTTGCTGTTAATTAATATGTAATCAATCATATTCTTATGCAGCCCATCAGGTGAAACCCATGTGTACTTATGTATGTCACGGTGTTTGTAATAAGTGTTAGTTATTCTGAATCCATTGAGTTTACTTACCTGTAGGAGACGTTGCCCATTGCCATTGAGCTACCAATACCAAAAGGGCCTATTACTTCTCCCCAGAGGTCAGAGTCAGTACCAACTTTGGCATTGAAGTCACCAAGAACAAGGGTAATATCTCCTTTCTTGACAGAATTCAGAATATTCTGAAGTTGTTCATAAAACCTATCCTTCTCATCCTCATCGGCATCCTCAATGGGGGCATAACAGCAGATAACATTCAAGTCTTTAACGCTTGTCTGAAATTTTGCTGTAAGAAACCTTTCATTAATGCACTCATATCCTAGAAGAGCATCGCTAGCGTGTCTGCTGAGAAGCAGACCCACGCCTTGGTGATGCTTATTGTCGTCCCTCCCTGAAAAGAGAAATTTAAGATTATTTTTAAGAATCTGACCTTTATCTGTCCATCTGGTCTCTTGCAAGCCAAGAATATTTAAATTATAATGGTGGAATTCTTGTGTGAGGACATCAATAGAAAAAGCTCTGTGCAGAGTCCTCACATTCCAACTACCTATGGAGAGAAAATGGTTAGTGGGATGTTTAAAGAAACTATGTTTATTGAGAGAGGGAATGCCGACAGTATCAAACAGCCCCCTAATCGCAGACATGGGGCAAAGACCCGTTACCTCACTACTAAAGGCTGAAGCCATCAACACTGGAAGATTTCCTCCAACGTAGAATTTGACGATGCCAATAGAAGCAAAGAGTTCAGGTGCCTGCGATGACTTCTGCTCAGGATTATCCACCAGCTGATAAACATATCCTGTGAATCTATTCACTTGGGGCTGTCAACCCACAAACAAACTGAAAACACAGCGGAAGATTTTCCCTCTACAGAAGCCCACCAGTGCAGCAAAATCAGGATCCATAATCAAGCTCAGAGCCATATATCTGTCCAGTCCAGTGGGTTTATATGGTCAGCACCAGGACCCTGTGTGGTTGACCACTCCTCAGCAGGGTAGAAAAAAAAGAAAAGTAGCCATAGTTGTCCAGATCAGTAGGCCACACTAATCTGGCAGCCCTAATCTTCCGTTCACTTCCACAAGAGAGTATCTCTCTGTAAAGTGTGAGTAGAAGGTTGATAATTTGCAGTTGTTTGGGTGGGTGAAGGTGCTAGTTATTACGTTAGGTATGAATGTAGGTTTTCTGTATACAGATGTGGAGGTACGGTGTAAGTTGATGTCTAAGAACGATAGGCGTCTGCTTTGTTGTTCTTCATGTGTAAATTTAACGGTTGGGAGGACTGTGTTAAATACAGATAGCAATTTCTTTAATTCTTTTTTGGAGTGTTGCCAGATGATTAATATATCATCAATATATTGGGCATAAAGTAGTGGGTGGATTTGACAAACATGAAGAACTGTGGTTTCTACATGACATAGAACCATATCCACCAACAATCCAGAGAGGGTGGAGCCCACTGGGACACCTTGGTTTTGGATGAAGATTATACAGTCAGTTGGAAACCAGTTGCTTTTAGTGGCTAGGTCAAGGGCCTCCTGTGTGCTACAATATTCAGGTGCCATGGGTCTGGCCGCTTCAAGCCATTTGGCTTTAAGTCGCATAGTTCCATTGAGTACCGGTGTGTTAGGGTAGAGTGCGACGATGTCAAATGAGTGTAGGGTGCAGTCGGGGGTAACAGTTAAGGTTTTAAGTTTGTTGATTAGGTCCGTGTGCTTGACTGTATGGTACTGTGTGTGTGTGTGTGTGTGGGGGGGGGGGGGGTAATATGGGGAAAAGAACTGAAAGAGTGCTTTCTCTAGGTTATATGTGGGAGAATTTTGTTTGGCAACTAATGGTCTAAAGGGTTTTAGAGGTCTCCCCCAATGTGGTTCCTTAGGGGATATAAAATACACCTCTGTACCCCCCCCCCACCCTAAACACTCTCCTCTCTTATCACCGATCCCCATCTGCCACCTGCACTAATGCACACACACCAAACCCTTTAGAATACTTCCATAATGCATCCTAAAATCGGCGGCACACAATTCCCGATATCAATATGAAAACCATCATTCAGGCCCTCATTAACATAATTATCTTAACCCCAAAATTCAGTTTAGGAAATTTATAAATTCATAAAAGTATTGCACTCATTATAGTTAGGAATTACTAGCCACAAAAGTGAAGCTTCCATCGACACTCACTGATCTTGGCAATTTCCCATAATCCCACACCCTCTCCCAACCTCCGTCACATGCAGATCACATTATGGCCACTCTGATCCTCGGGAGCTGAGCCACTGACAATTCAATTTATGGCACCCCACCCCTCCCCCATGCTCAACAACCAACTGCCTCTCCTGCATCAGATTAAACCCTCACTCCCACCTGACAAAACGCCAGCGATGGATTTAAAACTTTTTTAAGCACTCTATGCAATCAAAGGTATAAATGGTTATTTCCTTCGCCAAGGCGGGTAGACCATCAGCATCAGTTATCCTTCTTTTAATCTCTATTGAGACGTCACTTGCCAGCAAGAACACTGATTATTAAATTTGTCACAGAAAGCATCCCAGAAGTTCCTGCTACTACCCATACTCTGTGGCACAGTACGTAAATCTCTCCTTAATAACTTTTGATACTTGATAGCATAGTCCATGTGTTGAAGTGCTTAAAAACATTTAACAGTATCGCAGAAAATTAAAAACTTTAATTTTATTTTAAAACCTATTTACTGATATACAAAAAGCACGATGCCATTTATTGTCACTTATATCAACTGAACAACACTGTCATTCCTTGACATAAAACACTTTGGTATATTTCATAGCCACAGCTGGAAATGCACATCACGAAGTTTTTTTTTATAACAATTACAGTGGTAGTTGCTATTGCAACCAAGCACACAGTACTTCTGAGTCGAGTCATGGTGGTTAGGGCTAACAAAAAACTATCACAAAGCAGTTCATACTAAAATTACAATTCATGTTATGTTCACCTCAAAAACACATAATTTATGTCTGTTACAAAACTAACACAATTTGAAAACAGTACCACACGATAGCCAGAGAGAACAAGTGATGTGAAACGCATTGCAAGAGTTGAGAGCCTCTTTTGATATATCACAGTCATGTGGCACTTGTCCTTCTCTGTAGAGAGAGACTTGACTCAGCTCATAAGCAATACGTTCTATTCATTATCATAGTAATAAACTTTCGCTTACTAACTTGACCACAATGAAACTCACAGGAGTATGAAGAATTGGTCATGTTTAACCAAATATGAAACCACTATAAATGAAGTTTGTTTTGACATCAAAAGCAATTTATATTTAAATATAATAATAATAAATGTATTTGTTTTTTAAAATAAAATGAAGTTTGCCATATACTGATAAGTAAACTTATTTACATTTCAGACCTCTGCACTAAACCATAACCAACGCATACAAAGATCTGTGAAAAAATTATGGGGGGAGGGGGAAGTTAATTAATCCAACAGCAACAAAAGGGAATTTAATTCAATTCTATTCAACTGATATATTTTTTTTATATTAGTTCTACTCCCATTGTTTGTAATGATGATATATGCATCACTGGCTTTAATGTTGGCCCTATATAAGGTGACCATTTTTTTCAAATTCAACAACATAACATTTACAACAGCTCAGTCAGCATGAGTAATAGTCGCTGTCATAGAATATAAGTTGGAAAAATATTACGAAGTATGCTTATCTTTTCTTATATTTGATATGGGTAGATTAGTACTTGCATAATTGTATACTTAGAATTTTTGAATTTAAGTAATAAAGAAACAAGTGTAGCAGTAAAACAAAATGGTTTTAATTAAAAAAAAGGTACAAAAGTACTTTATTTACATTCCTAATTTTTCTTCATATATTTTTGTGAAGGTTGGGTTGTTTTACCTATGAGCGGCACTTTTTTGCACACCATGGGCTAAATGGCCAGGTCACATGGACCCCGAAGGCTCAGAGAAGATTGGGGGAGGGGACCCACTGGAACAGCTGTTGGAAGACAGATGGTAGCCTCCCGTCAAGGCCATCCAGCGTGTTCTTTAACGTGCACAGGGTATGGCTCACCTGCACACGGGGCCACAGCTTAACGTCCCATCCGACGGACGGCGACCTTTCCAAGCCCATTGGTGTCCCCTACTGACCGTGGGCAGGGCGGGGAATTTTGCGGAGATAAATCTCAACGCTGACCCAGCTGGGACTCGAACCTGGGAAGTACAGATTACGAGCCTGGCACGCTACCGACTGAGACCCCCCTCTCCGTTTTTTTGTGAAGAGTGGATTGATTTTAATAATTCGCTTTCCTGAATGTTGTTATAAAATTCCATACAAGTTTGGTTAAAATTATATTTAGTGATTAACATACATTTCAAAGTTTCAACATGTAATTGAGTTTTATTGCTGGACCACATATTGTTCATCAAAAAAAAAAAAGACATTCGACAGGAGCATTGGTTATCTGGTAAACAGACAATATTCTACCAATTTGCCAATATTGTTGCAGGAAACATCATTTTCACTGAAGGCTTTGAATATTTCAATCCATCTGTTCGATACTGATACAGTATGCTGTCTCCAGTGAGTAATTTTTTCATCCATAGTGTAGTGCAGGTTTCATCAAACAGTTCATCTTCTACTAAATTCACTTCAGAAAAGTGCTGATGAATATAATCACCTGCATACTTGAATGTTGTCATGGGTGGGGGTTAATGTTTAACAAAACCCAATTGAATTTTTCCGTTTGCTTAATAGGTCCTCCCCATTCCTCTAGATATTGAATACACGTGTCATAAAATTCCACCGCTTTTTCTTTGAAAATAGGTTTTAATATACCTTCTTCCTCAAGCTGCTTCAAATTTTGCCGCACCTGTAACAGCAAGAAAACATTTACTTTTCTGTCGGCTAATTTTGTTTTTAAGACCTTGTAAATATTGCTAGTTTCTATAATAGAAATCTCCTGTCCTATTTTCAAAATAG
>JAWZYU010000570.1:43200-102200 GCA_038380435.1 Ryuthela nishihirai
ATTTCCTCTAATTGATGATATGAACATTCTCAACCTATAGTACATATTCCATTATGTCTCATATAGGCTCTGTTCAGGTGATCTTAGCCACAATACGGCAAATAAATGCCTGAAAGATGGAAAGTATATCTTAGAAGTATACAATTAATTAAATATTGAAGAAATAGACATTCTCAGTATATACAAATATTAAGGCATCTATTTGCCATATTGTGTCTAAGATCGCCGGAACAGCGCCTATACGAGATATAATGGATTATATACTATAGGTTGAGAATGTTCATATCATCAATTAGAGGAAATCTTGATCAGCGGCCGGTAGCTCAGTGGTTTAGAGCACCTGACATGTTATCAGGAGGTTGTGGGTTCATATCCCACCCGGCTCAAGACAATTTTTCCTCAAAAATTAAATCGACTTCCATAGTGGTTAATATTTGTATATACCAAGAATGTCGAGTTTCTTCAATATTTAATTAAAATGCTCTCTATGTTGATGACTTTAGCATCCTTTGCTCATCGTCGAGCATGAGGGTTATTGAGCGCCAACTGCAAACTGCCCTGAACAATCTCTCGGTTTGGGCGATGGCCAATGGGTTTTGGTTTTCCCCACAGAACACTGCTTGCGTGCACTCTTGCCGCAAGCGTAATCTTCATCTGGACCCTGAACTGTGGCTTGGGAGTAACATTCTAGTTGTGGCGTTGACCAAGTTTCTCGGTCTCATCTTCGACTGGAAATTGGCCTTTTTACCTCAAATTCGACATCTGAGCTCCAAGTGCATGTGGGCATTGAACGTCCTCAAGGTCCTTTCCTCCCGTTCTTGGGGGCAGACTGATGTTCTTTGCTCCGCCTCTAGCAGTCGAAACTGGATGACGGATCCCAGGTGTACGACTCTGCCCGGGATTCGGTGATGAAGGTGCACCATCAGGCCCTCTGTGTTTGCATAGGGGCCTTCCACACTTCACTGGTCCAGAGTCTATGATGAGACCAATGAACCATCGTTATCTATTTCCTGTCAGTAGTTGTCTCTACAGTATGCAGCAAAATTGCAATCCCTGCCAGGCCATCCCATTTGGGAATTCGTTTTCAGTCCCCGGTGGGAAATGTTTTATACCAGAATCGGCCGACTGCCTTTCGGTTTGCATGTCCGAAGTTACCTACAAGACATTAACACCCATCTCGATAGCCGAGCCACTTCCACCATTGCTCACTGTTTCCGCTTCCTGCGATTTTTTCCATGTATAGGATGGGGAAGGCCTTTACACCTGACTGTGTGTATCGGCAACTCTTTGCCAACCATCATGCTACGCATCCAGATTTCTTACCTGTCTTCACAGATGGCACGAAATCCAGTTCAACTGTGGGATCAGCCATGGTCTGCTGTGATGTAATCATTGTAGACCAGATCCCACAGCAGTGTTCCATCTTCACTGCAGAGTTGCATGCTATCAGCGGCTAAGCATCATCACTGGCATGTACTTTACACCAACTCTCTACAGACTTGGACCTCACCCTGTTCTCTCCAAGATCCACCAGCAGCTTTATCGTCTGGCAGCCACCACTACTGTTCTGTTGGGTGCCTGGGCACTTTGGGATCAGGGGCAACGACTTGTCAGATGCTGCTGCCAAGTCGTTGCTTTCCGACTATTCGCTGCTGGTTCCATACCTGGACTTCTGGAAGCGTTTTTCCATCAAGCTCCGGGCACAGTGGCAGGGATCTTCATCTGAACAGGTTGATAACAAGCTTTTCAAGATCAAGCCCATTGTCAAACTGTGGCAGTCTTGTTTTCGCAGGAATCACAAGGAGGAAGTTGTACTTGCTCAGTTCTGCTTAGGTCACTTGTTTATTGCTCATTCGTTTCTTCTTAAGGCGGACGATGAACCTAAGTGCGAATTTTGTGACACCATTTTAACTATTAAACACATTTTAATCAATTGCCCTGCTTTTATCTTAGACAGACTTTTATTTTTTACCTTTAATGTTTTTACGGCTGAGCCTCTTACACTCGGTGATCTTTTATGTGATAACTCTTTTTTTACCCTCTGTCTTAGCCTTTTTACGTTTTACAGGTTTTTTTAACAGATTGTAATTTTATGGCTTTGTCATTTATACATTGTCCATCCTGGGTCTTTTACATCTGGGTTGGGTTTCTTTTAAACCTTTATATTTGTCAGTTTTGTCTTTTACCTTTTACTGTATTGACTTTTAACTTTGGTTGTAGGTTCTGTTTCTTTTATTCTTCTATTTATCTCATCTGGTGCATTATGACCTCAGCTGCCAATGTACCATAAAACCCCAACCAACCAACCCTTGTAATGGGATAAGAGGATCCTGGTTACCATTACCATTGAGGAATCTGTCATCGCGGGACTGGGCAGTAGATTCTGGGGCCTCTGCTACACATTGCTTCTTTGATTTCTGCTTCCGATAAATGGGAGCTCCTGTCCCCCCCCCCCCCCCCAAGCAATCAGCTGGTTGGCAGGTCCTGTTAGGGTCAGCTGTGCAGAGCAGTAAGTAGCTTTGCCCACATCCAGGTGCAGGTTTGCGAGTTTCCTCACAACTTATTTTCCTTTTGTAGTTATCCTTTCTTTGTGTGGCCAGTTTGAATGTTCACAATTTAGTTATTTTTTACTTAGTTCATTTTGTGAAGAAATGTTTTTTTTTCCCCCACATTTCTCTTCATTTCCCTTTTATTTATTTGTTAAGGCTCGGCTTACTGTGTGGGTATAGTGCCCATGTAGCCATGGCTCACTGGCCATGTTGAGCTGGCCACGTAGCCATGGCTCACTGGCCATGATGCTTTCTTTGTGTGCTGAGTTGAGTAGCCATGGCTCACTCAACTGGGTGTCCCCTTGTTGGGTTCCGTGTAGGATTGGGACAGCAGACACTGAACCACACGAAACGAAATATGAGAGATGATGAAAAAATTGATGTGATCGATGCCAACAAGAGGGCTTGATATGAGCCCCCATCTTCCTTGTCTGTGTTATCTCTGCCATCGTCTTTGTCTCTGTCTTCGTTCCCGAGATTCCTGATCATCCACTCCACGGGTGATCAGGTACTTGAGGACATGTCCCCTTTTTTTTGTCAATAAAGGTTTGTAAGGTCTTACAGGAGAGCCGAAATCTGTCAAGCACTTATGATGTGGTCACTTGCAGGTTAAGACCGCTTGTTCAAAACACTCAGGACTGCTCCTGAAAGTCAGAGATTGGTTGAGTGGCTGTCGAAGTCTCCTCACAAAACTTTGAATTCCTCTCAGGGTGTGATCATTGAGTGGGGCCTCCTCAAAGTCACCGAGGAGGAAATCCTCTCAGAGCTCACTCCGCAAGGAGTAACAGCAGTCCACCTGGTTTCAACATGCTGTGATGCTAAAATTGGTACCTACCTGGGTACTGATTATATCTCCTTCAACATGTCTGCCTTCTTCCATCAAGGCAGGTTATTTACATTGTGAGGTATGGTCATATATACCAAACCCTCTGCGCTGTTTTCAGTGTGGGGCGGGGGTGGCTCAGTCGGTAGCTCGCCAGGCTCGTAACCTGTAGTTACCAGTTTCGAGTACCAGCTGGGTCAGCATTGAGATTTATCTCCGCAAAATTCCTCGCCCTGCCCACGGTCAGTAGGGGACACCGATGGGCTTGGAAAGGCCGCCGTTCGTCGGATGGGACGTTAAGCTGTGGCCCCGTGTGTGGGAGAGCCATTACCTGTGCACGTTAAAGAACACGCTGGATGGCCGTGACGGGAGGCTACCATCTGTCTCCCAACAGCTGTTCCAGTGGGTCCCCTCCCCCAACCTTCTCTGAGCCTTCGGGGTCCTTGTGACCTGGCCATTTAGCCCATGGTGTGCAAAAAAGTGCCGCTCAGAGGTAAAACAACCCAACTCTGTTTTCAGTGCAAGATACACAGTCATGCCCACAGCTTGCAGGGGTAAGCCACCTGTGCTCGCTGTGGCAGTAAGGATCACCTTGATTCTGACTGCATAGCAGAAAAGGCAAGCTGTGTGAACTGTAGTGGCGAGCATCTGGCGTACTCCCACGACTGTCCCGAATGGAAGGAGGTGCATTGCCTAAAGATCATGAATAACATCTCATATGCTGAAGCAAGAAAGCTCGCTGCACCGCCCGGCCCACCTTTCAAGGTATCCTATGCAGTCATTGGAAAGCCCATCGTTCCAATGACTTCAGTGGCAGTGCAGACTGGTATCAGTGTGCCACCTACTGAGTCTTCTTCGCCGCAGCTAAGTATAGGGAAAACCAAGGGTGGTGTTGCTTCGACTCCAGTTTCCATTGCTGCAACTCAGCCTTCCACCTCCACCGGAAGGCCTCCTTTCCCCCCAGGAGACATACTTGAAGCCAGTCACAGATCCCACTATCCGGCACTTTTCACTAGTTTGCCAGGATTGGGATGGAGGTGTTCCAGCTCGCAGGGGTGTTGCCATCCTCATGAGCAACCATTCTCCATTCCAGGTCATACTCCTCACCACCAATTTTAGAGGTGGTGGCCATCCATCTCTTCATGGGGTTCTTGCTGACTGTCTACTCTGTATATCTTCCACTTGGGGGCATCGTCTTCCAGGAAGACCTCGATGGCCTCGTCTCGCAGCTGCCGTCCGCCTTCCTCATCGTGAGGACTTCAATGGACACAGTCCACTATGAGGCAGTGCTGACACCAGCTGGAGTTGCAGGGTTCTGGAGCAGTGGCTCCTGGATCCTTCTCTCTCCCTGTTGAACACCGGTATCACTACATACTTTCTCTCACCAATCCGCCTATTCACTGCTGTTGACCTCACCATCTGCTCCTCCTCGATCCTTGCACACTTTACTTGGGAGGTCGAGGACGACCCTTACGGTAGCGATCACCTCCCCGTGGTGTGCACCATCTCTCGTGGGAAGCCTTGCAGCCCTTCACGTGTCTCGTGGAGGCTTGATCGGGCTGACTCGAGTGGCTTTAAGCTCCTCTCTGAGCTTGATGACTACTCCATCAGCCAGGAACTCATCAATGTGGCAGTAGTGGAGATAATGGACTGTATCGTAGATGCAGCTGCATCAACAATTCCTCAAACTTCAACACAGTTTCCTCATTTTCTGAAACCGTGGTGCAATCCAGATTGCACCACAGCTCAAAAAAAAGGTTTGGGGGGTGTTTCAGAGATACCCGACTTCACCCAACCTTGAAGCATTCAAACATGTCAGGGCGAAAGCTTGTTTTATTGAGTGCCAGAGCCAGAAAGAATCTAGGTTCAAATATATGTCGTCTATCACCCACATGACGAGTTCAAAGGTTGTGTGGGATAAAGTCCAGAAGATGGGTGGAAACTACACATCCCAATCGTCATTGATCCTGGAGCACAATAGACAGGCAATTGCTGATCCCAAAGTAATTGCCGATACTCTGGGGGAGTTTTTCTCCTCCATCTCTTCTTTCTCTTCATACTCCCCCCCCCCCCTGAGTTTCTGGTCCAAAAGATCACAGCCAGACACTTTGCTGTCCTTCCATTCAAGTGGCCTGTAGCCTTACAGCAGGCCATTCACAGTGGAGAAGCTTAGCCTTGCTCTACACACTTGTCCTATATCTGTTGTCAGACCAGGCAATGTTCATTATGCTATGCTCCAACATTTCTCACCGAGTAAGGGTCAGCTGCTCCATCTGTTCAGTTGCATTTTTCTCGAGGAGCAGCTTCCAAATTCCTGGTGGGAGGCCGGAAAGCTGACTGATCTTCTGGGGAGCTGACCGATGTTCTCTGCTCTGCCTGCACTGTACTATTATCCGTTCGAAATTCGACTATGGATCGCTGTGTACGACTCTTCCTGGGATTTGGTGTTAGCCTTCCCGAATCCAGGAAAGGATTCAAAGTTTCCCGAATCCAGGGAAGGATTCCTTGTGTATGACTGTTCCTGGGATTTGGTCTTGGCCTTCCCGATGCCAGGAAAGGATTCAAAGATTACTTCCAATTGTCCCATTGTGTTGACGAGCTTGTGTGTGCAAGGTGTTGGAAAGAATGGTAAATGCCAGACTCATCTGGTATTTAGAACACCAGGACCTTCTTTCCCACACCCAGTGTGGCTTTCGCAGGCAAAGGTCAACTCTTGACTATTTGATATACCTTGAATCGGCTATTAGAAATTCATTTTTACATAGAGAGCACCTGGTGTCAATTTTCTCTGATATAGGGAAAAGCGTATGACATGGTTTGGAGATTCTGCATTCTTCGTGACCTCCATAGCTTCGTCTTGAGAGGTCACATGCCGATCTTCGTCTCCAACTTCTTATTGGCACCTTCTTTTCGTATCCATGTCGGCAAAACTCTATTGCAGCTGGACCCCCAAGAATGGGGGGTGCCACAAGGTTGTGTTCTGAGTGTTGCGCTTTTTGCTCTCAAGATTGATTCTATTACTAGACAACTTCCTCCATGTGGAGGCAATGCCCTCTATGTTGATGATTTTGGCACTTTTTGCTCTTTGTTTTCGTGAGGGTCATTGCAATACAACTGCAAAATACCGTGAACAATCTTTCAGTTTGGGTGATGCAATGGGCAAATGGGTTTCTATTCTCCCCCCCACAGAAGACTGCTTATGTGCACTTTTGCTATAAGCTTATCTTCATCTGGATCCCGAGCTAGGGCAGGCGGGGGTGGCTCAGTCGGTAGCGCGCCAGGCTTGTAATCTGTAGTTCCCAGGTTTGAGTCCCAGCTGGGTCAGCGTTGAGATTTATCTCCGCAAAATTCCCCGCCCTGCCCATGGTCAGTAGGGGACACCGATGGGCTTGGAAAGGCTGCCGTCCTCAGATGGGACATTAAGCCGTAGCCTCGTGTGTGGGAGAGCCATACCCTGTGCATGTTAAAGAACACACTGGATGGCCTTGACGGGAGGCTACCATCTGTGTCCCAACAGTTGTTCCAGTGGGTCCCCTCCCCCAACCTTCTCTGAGCCTTCGGGGTCCATGTGACCTGGCCATTTAGCCCATGGTGTGCAAAAAAGTGCCGCTCAGAGGTAAAACAACGCAAGCTACGGCTCTGTGGTAACATCATTCCAGTTGGGGCGGAGACCAAGTTTCTCTGTCTCATTTTCGTTCGGAAATTGACCTTTTTACCACACGTCATTTCAAGTCCAAGTGGGCATTGAACATCATTAAAGTCCTCTCCTCTGTCTTCTGGGGAGCTGACCAATGTTCTCTTCCTGCACCGTATTATTATCCTTCGAATTGGACTATGAATCCCTGTGTATGACTCTTCCTGGGATTTGGTGGTGAAGGTGCTGGACCGCTTCCATTATCAGGCCTTTCATGTTTGCATGGGGGCCTTCCGCACCTCACCGGTCTAGAGTTTATGCTGAGACTGATGAACTATCTTTATCTCTTCGCCTTCAGCAGTTGTACCTACAATATGCATCTAAATTGTGATCCCTGCCAGGCCATCCCATTTGGGACTGTTTTCAGTCGAAAGTAGGAAATGCTTTACACTAATCAACCGCCATTCATCCTTTTAGTTTGTGAGAGTGAGGATACCTCAGAGACATCAACACCCATCTTGATAGTGTCGCACAGTCGACAGCCAAGCCAGTTCCACTGTGGCTCACTGATTCCCATTCCTGTGAATTTTCCCAGTGCAGGATGGCGAAGGCCTTTACACCTGACTGTGTGTACCAGCAACTCTTTGCCAGCCATCGTGCTGACTACGTGTACTTCTTGCCTATCTTTACAGATAACTCAAAGTTCACCATATCAGTGGGTTTGGCCTTGGTCTGCTGTGATGTAATCATTGCAGACCAAATCCCACTGCAGAGTTGCACGCTATCACTCTCATCTTGGATCACTTGGCAGCTAAGCATCATCGTCGGTGTGTGCTTTATACCGACTAGCATTGATCTCGGTGAGGCATTGGTCTCACCCAGTTCTTTTTAAGATCCGCCAGCAGCTGCATTGTCTGGCAGCCACAACAACCATCCATTTTTGTTGAGTGCCTGGTCAAGTCGGTATGAGGGGGCAATGACTTGGCAGGTGCTGCTGTGAAGTTGGCTATGCCCCTATCCGACTCTCCATTGCCAGTTCCATATCTGGATTTCCTACAACATTTTACCATCGAGCTTCTGGACACAGTGGCAGAAATCTTGGTCAGAAGAGCTTACCAACAAGCTCTTTAAGATCAAACCTATCTCATCAAACCATGGCATTCTTGTTAATGCAGGAATCGTAGGGAGGAAGTTGTACTCGCTCAGCTCCATTTAGGTCATTCGTTTATTACTCCTTCATTTCTTCTATGGGTGGATGATGAACCTAAGTGTGAATTTTGTGACACTGTTTTAAGTAATAAACATATTTAAATTGAATGTCCTTGTTTTAGCTTTGAATGGTGTATGTTTTTTAAATTTCGTAATTTTGCATCTGAGCCCCTTACACTTTGACATTTCTTATCAGACCATTGTTGTTTTACCTCTATATTTAAATTTTTATGATATACCGGTTATTTTACTTGCTTTTAGTTTTACTCCCCTATTTATTTTTTTATGTTTAACCCAGGTTCCTTAGAGTGGGGTTATTTTTTTATATTGAACATATTTATACATTTGTTGTTCTCAATATTTCATTTTATTGTTTTACATTTTGCTTGTTGCCTTTGTAGTTTATTTTTAAAAATTGGTTGAGAATGTCATGACTTATATTTTTTTTTGGACATTTGTTTGGTGCAGTATAGCCTTAGACGCTAATGCGCCATAAAACCCTAAAGAACCAACTAATCTGTTATACACAATTTAAAAAGTTAATAATCATTACAATTTGCATCTGACACTGCTGCTCCATCATTGGCCAACGCGCTTCATGACACGAGATTTTGGTCACATTATCAACGAAAGTAGATTGTCATCCACTCTTTATAGAGTCGGCACTCTCCTATTTAGCATATTTGCATGAATCAGTCTCGAGTGGGAGCTGATAGTCTTTAAGTGGTAGTTTCCAAGGTAGGTTTTTAAGTAGTAGTTTCCATGTCAGTATTGCATAATATGTGTTGGTTGAGGTTAATAATCAAATTTTTAATATAAGTTAACTTGAATTTAGTCGATGGAGAAATAATTATTTACGAATGATATATTATAGTGGGTAATTTATAATGGATAATTGTGTTAATGCAGTAGTCGATTTGCATTTTTTGATAACAGTTAACCTATTAAATAGGTGAAGTATATGACGGAGTTTTTACCAACCAATACCAAGTGGTAAGGTAAGGTGATAGGTCACGTAAAAATACCTTTATAACATTTGGTTGTCTTTATCAATTTCAATAAGGTAAGGTATTTGGTCAGGTAATGTTGACCAACTCATTCAAATAGTGCACAAATCTGGGTTGTGCTATTGAAATTTTAGTGTGATATAGTCCTCTGAACTGTGAACTGACTATATTCATAGCACAATTCACCTTGCACAGCGAAATTGCCTCTTACATATGATTAGAAATGACACTTTACTGTACAATTTTTGATTAATGTAGTATAAAGTACAGATATAAATATTGCATTAATCTTCTGCCTTGCATGGCAAATACTTATTTATCAAGAATATTGATGTTCAGTGTATAACAAATAATCTCCTACAAACATTTATGCCCTATATTAAGAATTTGATAAATCTTGTAATCCTCAATTAAGACAATACTGTAACTGATACATAAAACAGTAGGCCTTATGACATGTAGGCTCCATGTTGCATCAAAATGTCTACTTGAAAGATGATTTTTAAGTGTTATGTTATATCTGTTCAATTCCACTCTTGTGTTCCACTGTTTTTATCCTTATACATTGTCATTGAGATTTTAATAAAGCATAGTCTGGAGATGCAAAAATTTCTGATTTGCATTATGCTGATAATTTAGCCCTTTTGGGAAATGTCGTAGATGAGATTAACTTTTTCATTTGAGCTCTTAATGTAGGTAGTAGTAGAGTAGGTTTGGTTATAAACAGAGAGAAGACGAAAGTGGTGAAAATTGGGCAAGCAGGCTGTGGTTCAGTTAATCTGAATGGCTGCACTCTATAGAAGGTGTCGTAGTTTAATTATCTTGGGAGTTTTGTAACAATACTGCTGATGTGCAGCATGAGATTAACAGATGAATTGATGCCGTGATTTTTAAGAATCTATGGCGAGTGGAAAAATAGGCAATATACCTAAGGACTAAAATTAGATTGTTTAATAATAGTTTGGTTCTTTCTATGGTTAGTTATGATAGTGAAACTTTGAATCTTTGTAAACAAGGTAACAGGAAACTAGATGCTTTTGATTCTAGATTCTTATGCAGTATTGTCGGCGTTAGGTGTTCAACTTTGCAAGTAATGATGAGGTGAGGCATAGGAGTAGTCAACTCCTTTAAGCAGCATGTTGTGCAGAGAGAGACTCCTTGGGTTTGGCCATGTGGATAATTATAGATTAGTGAATAGCATTATGAACAGTGTGGCTAAATATCCCAGAAAGTTGAGGTGACCTAGGATGTGATGGGCACAAAATGTCAAACAGGACCTTGTTAGAATTGGTATGAAGTGGCCAGATATAGGTCAGGACATATGCTTGGAGAACTAAATTGTGCAGTCTGGTTGGACCTCCATAGCCCCCTTGTTGCTTGAGGATGATTATGACATGGTGAGTGTTCTGTGTAATAAAAGTGTACTCCGATATAAATTTTAATTCACTATTTAGTGCCGCTCTATTCGTACAATATTGAAATGCTCTAATAAAGTAAGGCTTAATTTTAAATTTTTTATATTTAATAAAAAAAACTGCAAGTTTTTAACTTGTACAACTAATAATCATGAAAATTAAATATTTTTCAAAGTAGTTGGAGTCTCTCTCTGCACAATATACTACTCAAAGGAGGTTGCCGACTCCTTTGCCTAACCTCATCATTAGTTACAAAGTTTAACCACCTAATGCCCAAGATACTGTGTAATCATCTACAATCAAAGGCCTCCAGTTTCCCATTTTCTTGTTTACGTAGGGTCCAATGTTTTACTACCGTAACTGTCCCTGTCAGACCTCTGTGGCAAGCAGCTCCTTGAGGGGGTATTTATTTATTTTTTTATTATAGTTGTGAGTCTAAATAGTTTAGAGATAGTACAGGATGTGGGTTACCTTACCCATATTTTAAAAAGAGTGGAAAAAGCAGTAAAATATTATGAAAAAGAATCCCAACTGATACTAAACCCCCGGAAAATAAACACAACATATGCTCATAGTTTTCCATGTGTTAAAGGTATATCTAATACCTTAACAAATATTTTAAGAAAATATTATACTTAATTACTCACTACAATAAATAGAACTATTAAAAATTTTGTAAAAAATAATAGAGATTAAAATAAAAACACCAACAGGTGGAGTATATGAAGTTGTAATACCTGATCCACTTAATAAACTAAACCGAGAAAATAAATATATTGGTAAAGCATATAGGAAATAGGAATACAAAATGCAGTAACATTTCAATGATATCAGTAATAGCAAACATAATACAGTATTAGCTCAAACAATCATTGATAATAAGTTAGAAAAGAGAAATCTAATAAACCATTAACTTCACTGAATGCTAAATTCCAACTCAGCTATGCAGAAACTGTGCTAATTCATGCAAGTAAACACACTGCAACACGAAGATCCCACTCCTACCTGTGGCATGGAATCTCCTTGTTGCATAAGCGATGCTCACAGTGTGCAAGCAGATGATGAAGCCACAGGTTAATAGAGGGTGGTGAAACACATAGCTCAATGAGGAGATGAATGTTTTTTATTACTTTTAGGAAATGTTTACTTTATTTAAAGTTTTCTAATATTTTAAGTTTTGAGAATGTGTGCAAGATATAGTATTAATTACCATCAGAATAACCAAGCCAGAGGTGAGAACTTATATGCTTAGTGGTGCAAGAAATAACATCTAATGGTTGACAACAACAGCAACAACTATATTCACCCCAAAAAAGGAGTGGTGTGCAGCTATAGTAATGACAACAGCTATGTTGCTAGCTCATCAATATATTCAAGGAGGAAGAGTGAACAAGGAATAATATCATACTAAAGACTGCATCTGTGCCAGCAGAAATATACTCACATGAACTGGTAAATATAATTCCTTTTTCCATTCTTGAGGAGAAGATTCTTTTTCCATTTCAGGAGAAAGGCTGCCTTACAAGATTTGTGTACTATGAACAGGTACAGAAAACATGGAATTACTATAGATGTTTTTGAGGAGTGTGATGTTGGCATTATACTGCTGTAGATCTATATGAATATTTAAAGCACTCCTCTGAACTTTTAATAATTTTTAACTTGTACGGCTAATAATTGTACCCCTCATTACAATATTGGGGAGAATGTAAATGCAGTTGAACCCACTTATGACTAATTGGACGGGACAGTCTATCTTGGTTTTATCTCTAAATTCACTATAATAAATGTTAATTGAAAAGGTATCTTAAGAAATATAATGTATTTAAACAAAAATAATAGATATTAGACTGGTAAATAGCTACTTTAAACAGTTAAATATGCTGAATTGTTTTTATCTTTGAGTGGCAATTTATTTTGCAAACAATTGGCTAAATGCAAAGGTGAGAAAAGCCCCAAGTGTGAAGACAACAGTCCAGTATGTTTTTTTTTAATGTGCACAGAGTGTTGCTCTCCTGTATGTAGAGCCACAGTTTTAACTTCCCATGCAAACAGGGCAGCTTTTGCATAACCATCAGTGTCCCCTTCTGATTGAGGAAAGGGTGGTGCTGTACTGGAGAGAAATCTTAATGCTTTACCAAGTGGTAATGAAACTTGGGAACTACATATTTCAAGCCTAATGCACTACCAACTGAGCCAACCCCCACTCCTCTGTACTTAAACATGGAAAATAAAGACTAGCTACTTATTTTTTTAGTCAGTCATTTATTTAATGAATACTATTTTATCTTTTCAATTTAAGCAGTAGACCGATTAGTAGTAAAATGTTGAGCTGTGGCTCATATGAACCAAAGGAAAAGTGTTTTAACATGTCGGTATAAAACAGATTTAATGCTTTTTTTTTTTGGTGAGCACCTCTTTAGTTTGGAAACTCGGTGATCATTTGTTTTTTAATTATAGATAAAGAACTCAATGAAATTTTTCGGGATGAATAGGAGTGAAGAGATAGTTTCCTTACCTTAGCAAAATTAGGTTGGTTTTGGCCTTCCTCAATCTTTATTGTATAATTTCACCTTGCTGTGCAAAATAGTAGTAGCTGAATGTAAAGCTGCATATTTGGGAAACAACACAATATAGAAATCAGAAAATATAAATTGAACCAGAAACTTACTGTTTTTGTCTTTGTTTGCTTGCGTTTTCATATCAGCAATGAAATTCTTAAATGTGATTCTCCTCTTTCCCCCTAAGTATTTACTGAGTGTTGTGGAATGCAACTTGGCTGGTGACAGTCTTTACTGTCACCAGCGAAGGCAGCAAATATAATTGTTCTTGATTGATCTTAGTTTATTTCATTTCTTGGAATGTTTGTGTTCATCCAGCAGCTGTGGCAGTGACAACTTATGAGTAGGTGTGGCACTATGAGTAATACAGGCAGGGCTTGGGTGTAATAAAAAGTAGTTGGGAATATGCTGATAGTGAATTGAAATGAATAGTAGTGAAAAAACATTTCATAATGCATATATTTTTTTTTTTTTGCTATCCTTGAAAAATATTATAGATAAAATTTCTAGGAAAAAAACTTGAAAAAAGTGTTCTTGTCTTTACTTCATCAATTTGGTATTTTTGCCCTCCATCATAATAATTCATCATTATCATCATCCTCAAGTAGCCATGGGCTACGGCGGTCCAACCAGACTGTGCAGTTTAATCCTCCAAGCATATCTGTCCTGAGCTACATCTGCTGCAGGCCACTGCAGACCAATTCTAACAAGGTCCTGTTTGACATTGTCTGCCCACTGC
Source organism: Ryuthela nishihirai (assembly GCA_038380435.1). Taxonomy (NCBI): domain Eukaryota; kingdom Metazoa; phylum Arthropoda; class Arachnida; order Araneae; family Heptathelidae; genus Ryuthela; species Ryuthela nishihirai. The sequence continues at coordinate 57,138 of JAWZYU010000570.1, forward strand.
ATGCTAGGTCTCCCCGTCCTTCTGAGGCCTCTAGGCACACTGTTCATAACCCTATTCGCCAATCTATAATTATTCGTACGGGTAACATAGCCAAACCAGCGGAGTCTCTCTCTGCACAATATGTTGCTTAAAGGAGGTTGCAGACTCCTTTGCCTAACCTCATCATTAGTTACACAGTTAAACCACCTAATACCCAAGATACTATGTAAGCATCTAGTTTGCTGTTATCTTGTTTACACAGTGTCCAAGTTTCACTATCATAACTAACCCTAGAAAGAACCAAACTATTATACAGTCTAATTTTAGTCTTTAGGTGTATACGCCTATTTCTCCACAGTCTCCATAGATTCTTAAAAGTCCTGGCAGCAATCCCTATTCGTCTGTTAATCTCATGCCGAACATCACCATTATCTGTTATGTAGCTCCCAAGTTAATTAAAATGTGACACCTGCTCAAGACTGAAACCATTCAGATTAACTGAATCACAGCCTGCCTGACCAATTTTCATCACTTTAGTTTTCTCTCTGTTTATAACCAAACCTACTCTACTACCAGTCTCATCAACAGCTGGAATGAAAGAGTTCATCTCATCAACATCATTTGCCAAAAGGGCTAAATCATTAGCATAATCTAAATCAGAAATTTTAGTATCTCCAGTAAAATAATCTTGATCCACCATGAGGCCCAAACCTCTCCCCTCATGATCGATCTATAAAAAATAATTCATCGCCATTTAAGGTCAAAATCTTTCCTTTGCAATGAATTTTGCGTAACGTAATCAATAACCAAACTAAAAAGAAAAGGAGACAAAATGCACCCTTGTCGAACACCAGAAGTAATGCTAAACCAATTGCTACAAGCCTTAAACAACTCTCACACACGACTCAGTGTTATTATAGAGAGCTTTCATTATGTTAACTAACTTGTCTCGTATACCATATGATCTCACAATCAACCACAAATTATGTCCATCAACAGACTCTCGAAAACATTTTTGAAATCAACAAAGCTAAACATTTCAACTCTAAACATTTCTCAGGAATCTAAGTGAAAATATCTCATCCACACATTCCCTACCACTTCTGAATACACATTGTTCATCACGCAATTGACTGTCAACTAGATCCTTAATTCTGTTAAGCACAATCATGGAAAGAACTTTACCTGGAACAGAGAGTAGGCTGATACCCCTATAGTTATCACAAGAACTGCGATCACCATTTTTGAAAATAGGGATAATAATAGCTATGCCTTTATCATAAATAACCAATCAACAGAAATAGGTCATGTAATATACTAAATTAAACAGAATTTACAAATTGTATGAAAGTTATATAAACAAATTTTACAAGCATATTGTTTTTAATAAGCCTTTTTCAATGTGATATGGTAAAAAAATTGCACTATAGAATTAAGGCTACATTTTGGTAAACCTGAAGAATGGAAGTTTTTATTAATCGAAAGGAAATTTCCTCCGAAATAATATAATATTCAGTCTGAAATATGATTTTTATTTATTTTAATGATTGTTTTCAGTACCGTATATTTTAAATACTGGCTTGTCACATTCACGATATTTTCTGAACTGGTTATGCAAAAAAAATTTCCTTTGTTTTTTTTTTACTAATACGTGAAAAATATTTAGCTGCTGCTAAGAATTTTTCACTTGGTGGCTTGGTTGACAAAGCCAAGGAAGCTGTTAGATAGCAGAGAGCTGTACCAGATAGTTAATGTTTCAGGTGTCATAAAATGGACAGGGATTGAAGGATAAACAAGGTGAGGTTTCTGCCATAGCTAGGTGGGCTGAGCATTTCAGTGATGTCCTAAAAATATGGTTTGTCCCATTGTTTGTAATGTTGATAAATGCATTACTGGCTTTAATGTAGGCCCTATAATACAGTCTGAAGGTATTTTGACTATTTCTAAACTTAATAAGATAAATCCGCAGGATGTAGTACTGAAATGCTTAGAGCTGAGAATGTTTTGGTTGCCACATGAGTGAAGTTTTGAATATGTTTATGATAAATGCATTTTTTGTAAGGATTTTACCAGAGGTATTATTATACCTATTTATATAAAAGGTGATCACAGTTCTTGTTATAACTGTTGGGGCATCATCGTATTTTCTGTTCCATGTAAAGTTCTTTGAATTATTGCGCTAAATAAAATTAAGAATGTGGTTGATAGGCAATTGAATTGATGTAATTGACTTGAATGTAAGATATGCATTCTATTTATATGTCATTAACAAGACACTTGTGGCAAAAATGTCTGAACTGTCCCTACATATGATGTAACGTAGGTAAAAAAAGTTCATATCATCAATTAGAGGAGATCTTGATCAGCGGTCGGTAGGTAGCTTAGTGGTCCAGAGCTCCTGACATGTCATCAGTAGGTCGTGGGTTCGTATTCCACCCAGTTCAAGACAATTTTTTCTCTAAAAATTTGAATCAACTTAAAATATGGTAATTCCTTGGTAAATACCAAATAGGTTGAGTTTATTAATTATTTATATGTACGTATTACTCTATTATGAAAACTTTTGTGGATTTCTCAGAAATCATAGCCAATTTTCATTATTATATTTGTGTTCAACCTTGAAATCTTTAAGAAATGGCTAGTTTTGTCTCTGAGGCACGACTTTTGTGAAGAATTGTTGCCCAGTGGTATGTAGCTTATTGCTGGCCGGTGCCAACTTAAAAAAAAATTGTGGAAACTTATTTTGCACGTCCTAGGAAATGGAGGAGCTGACCAGGATGGCCAAAATACGTAGATGGTAAAACTGCATAAGGCAAGTGTGTTAAATAAAAAGTACATGCAACTTCATTGTCTTAATATTATAATTCATCTTTGTTTTTAAATGAAATGGTGAATTACCAACTGATTTCAAATGATCCCATACTGAATATGATGTTTCCGTTCCTGCACAGTTTTTTGTACTGGCTCTTGTCTTAATCTTTTGTACTTTTTGAATGGCACTTTTGTAAGTTTTCCTGTGTGTGAGAAAAAAAAATTAATAAGTAATTCTATTTACATGTTTGTTCAATATTTATTTTTTGCTTCAATCAAATTCAGTGTGCATAGGTACGAGTGCTGCATAAGCATTTAGAGAAATAACGACTTGCATAAAGTTCCTCGGAACGCAACTGAGGGAGTGGGAGTAATGGAATGTTTGTGATAACATCACATTAAACAAAAGAAATGTGGTCATTTGTAATCAGTTTGGTAAATTTGTTCTAAATATAGTGATTTTAGAAAAGGTTTATAATTGGAGTTTGCTACTAGATATTCTCTTGACAATATTTTTGTTGCAAGCTTTACTGCGGCTTTTGTAATAATTTAGAAAGCATTATTCGAGAATAAAATTTCCTCTCATAGTATTTTGGTGTAATAAATATAAACTATACATTAATAAATAAAGAATAAAAGCTAATGACAATTTTATTGTTGTATTACTCTGCTTGTAAAAATGGAAGGGGGTCGTCTTCGTATTCTGACGATAGTGAAATAAACTCGATATATTCAATATCTTCTGATAAATCAGCACTTTGAAGTCTATTCCAATTTTAGAGAAAAAATTGTTTTGAGCCAGGTGGGATACGAATCCACGACCTCCTGATAACATGTCAGGTGCTGTGGACCAGTGAGCTACTGGCCGCTGATCGATTTCCTCTAATTAATGCTATGAACATTTCCTATTATATCACATACAGGCACTATTCAGGTAATCTAGCCATAAGTGGCTTTCTATTTGTCATATAGATGGAAAGCATGTCTTACAAGTATGCTAGTGATAAATATATATGATGACAATATCTTCTAGTTAAGCCTAAAGCACTACCAGTATAGGGATAATTCCACATTTACCACTATCTACAGTCAGGGGCAAGACAGTGAACCATATAGATACAGCTCATCCCCGACTATCTAATGGGAAACAGTACTATAGGAGTAAAGCTCATCCATTGGTCAAAACCTAAATTTAATCTATGTCCCGGACCGCCACAAACACGGATAAAAAGATCCATGTTACCTCGGCTCCTGTGATGGGAACTCTTAGTCTGGCCTTTTTTCATCTTAGCCTATCCAACTGGTCCCACTCCCATCAGCAAAGCCTTCAACTTCATTTAGCCCCCCCCCCCCCACACACACACACACGTGCCTCGACAAGGTGGTTCCGTATCAGGCAGGGGGACTAGTGATAAATAGTGAAATAAACTCGACATAGTCAATATCTACAGTGCAAATTAGTTGAGACAATAGAGTCAACAAAGACACAACTACAATATTTATTTGTTTAATAGTGAATGTGATCTCCCCCCTTCCCACTTAGCTTTAATTACTTCTTTCAACAATTGATGCCACTAGCTTTCCACACATTTTCATGACACTTTGTATCATTTTGATTTTCGTCATGCAATCCATCTTAGATATGCGCGCTTTAATAATGGCCCAGAAATTATCAATGGGGTTAGGTCGGTTGAATTTCATGGCCACTGCAATACCTTCAAATTTTGCTGGGTAGAGAAGCTCTTAGCAAGCTTAGAATTGTGGCATGTAGCCAGATCCTGCTGAAATACCCCATCCGTTAGGAAACAGCTTCTGCAGTGTTGGGTCCATTTTCGCTTCCAGAACGCCTATGTAATTTTTGCTGGCCGTCATTCCTTCAATGGAGTGAAGCGTCTGTGGCCCGGAAGCTGTGAAAACTGACCTTGGGTGAGTGTTTGGGGGTTGCTGGATGTGGCCGGATTGAAGAGGTTCTCCAGGCGAGCAGCGGACGAAATTTCACCTGTAGCCATGCACCTCAAAGTGGGTTTTCGTCGGAAAATATGACTTTTTCCCAATTCTCCACAGCCACTGCACACCAATTCTAACAAGGTCCTCTTTGACATTGTTTGCCCACTGCATGCTAGGTCTCCCCGTCCTTCTGAGGCCTCTAGGCACACTGTTCATAACCCTATTCGCCAATCTATAATTATTCGTACGGGTAACATAGCCAAACCAGCGGAGTCTCTCTCTGCACAATATGTTGCTTAAAGGAGGTTGCAGACTCCTTTGCGTAACCTCATCATTAGTTACACAGTTAAACCACCTAATACCCAAGATACTATGTAAGCATCTAGTTTGCTGTTATCTTGTTTACACAGTGTCCAAATTTCACTATCATAACTAACCCTAGAAAGAACCAAACTATTATAGAGTCTAATTTTAGTTTTTAGGTGTATACGCCTATTTCTCCACAGTCTCCATAGATTCTTAAAAGTCCTGGCAGCAATCCCTATTCGTCTGTTAATCTCATGCCGAACATCACCATTATCTGTTACGTAGCTCCCAAGATAATGAAAATGTGACACCTGCTCAAGACTGAAACCATTCAGATTAACTGAATCACAGCCTGCCTGACCAATTTTCATCACTTTAGTTTTCTCTCTGTTTATAACCAAACCTACTCTACTACCAGTCTCATCAACAGCTCGAATGAAAGAGTTCATCTCATCAACATCATTTGCCAAAAGGGTTAAATCATCAGCATAATCTAAATCAGAAATTTTTGTGTCTCCAGCCCATTTAAGGCCAAAATCTTTCCCTTGAAGTGAATTTCGCATAACATAATCAACAACCAAACTAAAGAGAAGAGGAGACAAAATTCACCGTTCTCGAACACCTGAAGTAATGCTAAACCAATTGCTACAAGCCTTACCAACTCTCACACACGACTCAGTGTTATTATAGAGAGCTTTCATTATGTTAACTAACTTGTCTGGTATCCCATATGATTTCACAATCAACCACGAATTATGACGATCAACAGAGTCAAAAGCCTTTTTCTAATCAACAAAGCTAGGAACCAAAGGTTTCTGAAACTAAACATTTCTGAAGAATCTGCCTAAGTGAAAATATGTGATCTACACATCCCCTACCACTTCTGAATCCACATTCCTCATCACGCAATTGCCTGTCAATGAAGGGGTGGGGATGGTGCAGTCGGTAGCGCGCCAGGCTCGTAATCTGTAGTTCCCAGGTTCGAGTCCCAGCTGGATTAGCGTTGAGATTTATCTGTGCAAAATTCCCCGCCCTGCCCACAGTCAGTAGGGGACACTGATGGGTTTGGAAAGGCCGTTGTCCGTCGGATGGGACGTTAAGCCGTGGACCCGTGTGCGGGAGAGCCATACCCTGTGCACGTTAAAGAACACGCTGGATGGCCTTGACGGGAGGCTACCATCTGTCTCCCAACAGCTGTTCCAGTGGGTCCCCTCACCGAACCTTGTGGGTCGATGTGACCTGGCCATTTAGCCCATGGTGTGGAAAAAAGTGCCGCTCAGAGGTAAAACAACCCAACAAATTTGGAGTTACTGGTTTGCTCGAAGTGCAGAATGTACCAACCTGGATTTGTGATGCTTCACAAATTTTCTAAGGTGTAAAATGAATTTCAGAGCACTCTCGGCATATGTGATTCCTGGTACCGCAAGAGATTTTTGCACTATTCTGGTGACATCAAACATTTTACATATAAGAAATCAATTTGTTTCATTATTCTAGTCTATGAGACCGATTTTTTTTCCTGACAATATATAAAGGGGACACCGATGGCCTAGGAAAGGCTGCTGTCAATCGGTTTGGACGTTAAGCCTTGTCGTTGTGCAATTTAAAGAACACGGTAGATGGTCTTTACTGGAGGCTACCATGAGGTTTGCAACAAGTGTTCAGTGGTTTTGCTCCACTAACCACTGAACACTGTGGTTTTGGGGTCGTTCATTCTTTGGTTGTGTGGAAAACAGTGCGATTCGGAGCTGAAACAACCAAATTTGTAATATATAATAGGAAATAGAATGCTTCAGTTATGTAGTCAGATATTACATAACTGAAGCTGTTATAAAGCTCCCAAGAGCTGTTATAAAGATATAGAACGCCAGGCTTGTAATCTGTAGTTCGCAATTATGAGTCCGCCTGGAAACTGCAGATTACAAGCCATATACTTATGACAGGGAATTGAGTTTCCTGTTATAAGGTGTAATACAATGAGATTGTTAAGCGAACAGTATGATAACGAGGGAATAGTGTATTTAATTTTGTTAATTTAGTGTGCAATAAATTTATCTTATTGGCATAAATTTGTAGTTACAGATGGTCAAGTTTTAAGTGTGGGATATGTACGTTCTAAAATTTGTGTTTGGGATAAGGTTAAAGAAAACGGTTTCAAAATAGAGCTCAAAAATGAGAAGGAACTTGTTAATGTAACGAATTCGGTAGTAAACTTCAAGTATTGTTCAAATCCTTTCACCACTTACTATTTTGCCGATGTCACTAAGTTTCAAAAAGAAAAATATAAACTTATGTTTTTAATGCAACATATAGTGTCGAAGAAAACTGTAATTAATAATTGCACTCAAGGAATTTGGTACTTATAAGATGGTAAAAGATGAAATTTCCAAATTTTAAGCAAAAAAATGCGAAGAGAAATTAATTAATTTAGATGTAAGTTTATTTATATGTTACGATAAAGAATGTTTTTTACTGGTCGGTGGGTGATGAAATTTATTAGTGGTGAGTGAAGTATGAAGTATTTTGAAAATTTTACGGTGGTTTACAAATTTGCAAGTGTAGCAGTAATATTAACAGTGAAGTAAGCTGGTCGTATGGTCTGTGATTTACTATGGAGTTGTCAACACGGATTGAAAATCATTGTAGGTTTTCCCAGAATGAATTACCATTCTTAATTGATATGATATATTTTGACATGAAATAGTTTGTTTTCGAAGTATTAATGCTTATGCAAAGCAATAGTGATTATATTCAGTAAAAAGGTTATAGTCCAGATTAAAATAATAGGAAATATTTATGAATAGTGAATCATATAAATCGAGCGTTTCCAAAAATTCTTTATTTGGCATAAAATTTGGAACAGTTCTATAAGCCATTGGAAGTTTGCTCTATTAAATATGGAATTTAGTAAGTATACACAATTATCGAGTTTAGGTCATAAATTCTAATCATATTGTAAAAATTTGCCAAAATATTTAAATTCGATAGTGTTGGAGATGACGGTGCTGCAATAAAATATTTTGTATTTGTCACTTCGGTACCAAAAGAAGAAAATAACTTTCAAAAGTTGACCTGAAAAGCGGGAAATTTGCGCAATACGTTATTGTACTTTGTAAGAAGTTGGAAGGTAAGTCTGTTACATAAAGTGATTGCTATGTAAACTTTATAAACATATTTAGTTTGAAAGGGTTATTTGTTAGTATCCTCTATTGTAACCATGTATTTTTGAGGCAGTGCAGTAGTGATAATACATTAAAATTTTCATAATTCGACGGTATTTGAGTTCTTTGTTAGGCATTTGAATTTCGCCATCTTTCTTCTAAATTGTTTATATTTTTTTCTTATGGTTATTGTACTGAGTGGAAGTATGAAATGTAATTTGTTATACTTGAAAATGTCCTGCTCTTTTGTGGGAACAGAAACATCGGTAATTTAGGTGTATATATATATTTTGATTATCAATTAATAGTTGTTTGTGGAGTGACCATTAATTAATGTGACCTGGCCATTTAGCCCATGGTGTGCAAAAAAGTGCCGCTCAGAGGTAAAACAACCCAATGAAAATTATAGGGTAATTAATTAGCATAGGTATTTATACTGCCATTTTGTTTTAATAAAAGTACTCTGTAAAAGTAGACCCTTTTTCTGCATTATTTCAAAACCAGAGGTTTATTGGTAATGTGCAGTATCATAATTATGAGTTCATTTTTTTATTGTTGATTGATTTATTCCTTCTGTGACCTATTTTTGGTCGCCTTTTAACCCTTTCACTACCACAGGCGTTGAAAAACAAAGTACCTCAGAATACCATTCCGGTCGAGTTTTGAAATGGACTCTTCCTAGTTTGTCATCCCCCCTTACTTCACCCGAAGGGAGAACGGAGTTAACCACAGCAGAAATCCCCTCCACGCCGCAAATTGCCTCTCATTAAGCTTAGCATTCCCTTGCCTCTAAACCCATATGGTCATGAGCTACAGACACACATTGAACATGAGATATCAGACTCCTGTGACTTTTGTTCTTAAATCCTTTCGCGAAACAGTTTTTAAAAAACATGCATGTTTGTGAATATTTGAAAAGTTTTTTAATATTAATTTTTAATAGTAACTTTAAAAAGCTATTTATTGGTTTTCTATTAAAAAAGGGTATAAAATTATAATTATTTGAATTACGTCTTTTTACATGAAATAGATGTTAATTAGAAATTTTAGAAAGAAAAAGTTTTAAACATTTCCATTTTTTGGATTCTAATGCCAGTTTTCTTACATCCAGCAAAGAGAACGCTGTTATTAATATTCGAATGTATGATGAAAAAAAAAAATAAAGAAAGATTATTAAAATAGAGGACCAAAAATAGAAAGCACTAAGAGTGCTGAATTGAGTTTTAAAGAATAGTTTTTAACACAATTGTAGAGAGTACTCTGACATAAGAATCAAAAATAATTTTGAGAGAAAGGTTTGCATCTGAGATAAAAGTAACCAAAGTGGATATTGCAAAAGATGTCCCAGGAAGCGAAGACTAGATAAAATGAGAAATAAAGAAACTGAAGCAGTCAGAGATCACGTAAAAATATTGGAGGTGGTAAAAAATATTATTAAAATGAGGTAGGCTTATGATTATGATGGATAATGGAAGATGGCTAAATTTAATATGTAAATGAGAACCCACTGGAAGAAGACAGTGAAAGAGAGGCAAAAATGGTATGAAACAAACATTGCCGAAAAGAAGAGTTTAAGAGCAAGAATGCAAAGATAAAAATAAGCGGATGCTGACTGGAACCAAGCAACTTAAACTTGGGAAGGTGAAAAGAATAAAATTTTGTATCGTTATATTTTTTATAAACTACATTGTTAGGTAAGTGATTCAGTTCAGCAAATGATTAAATCAATAGTAGTCTGTTCTATTTTGCATTTTAGATCATCAGTAATGTGCCTAAAAAGTCATGGGTGGAGGGTTACATACTCGAGTCCAAGGACAAGATCTAGGGAGGGGGGCATCTCCTATTCCTTTTCAGAAACTCTCGTAGTAAGGTTAATAGAATCAAAAATTATTCAACTTATTTATGTTTCACGAATTTTTCAAAAAAAATAAAACAAAGGGAAAATGATACATTGCATTGGAAATACAGCCTCTTCCCCCCCCCCTCTTTTAAGTTCTTTCGTCTCGATTTTGTTTCTTGTTTCCCTCTCTTCTTGATTTTTTTTTTTTTTTTCAGATCCAGGCCTATTCGTTATCTATTGGGGTGAGGGGATGGAATGATGCTTCAGTTAACGTATTTCGTCTGAGCGGCTCTGTTTTCTGCACAATGGGCTAAATGTTCTGGTTACAGCAAAGACGGGGCGGGGGTGGCTCAGTCGGTAGCGCGCTAGGCTCGTAAACTAGTTCCCAGGTTCGAGTCCGAGCTGGGTCAGCGTTGAGATTTATCTCCGCAAAATTTCCCCGCCCTGCCCGCGGTCAGTAGGGGACACCGATGGGCTTGAAAAGGCTGCCGTCCGTCGGATAGGACGTTAAGCCGTGGCCCCGTGTGTGGGAGAGCCATACCCTGTGCACGTTAAAGAACACGCTGGATGGCCTTGATGGGAGGCTACCATCTGTCTCCCAACAGCTGTTCCAGTGGGTCCCCTCCCCCAACCTTCTCTGAGTCTTCAGGGTCCATGTGACCTGGCCATTTAGCCCATGGTGTGCAAAAAAGTGCCGCTCAGAGGTAAAACAACCCAAATACAGCAAAGACCCACTATACAGCTGTTACGATACAGATGGAAGCCTGCCTCAATATTACTGTTTTAATGGCACAGGCTATAGTTATCAGTATCTGCACACGAGGCTAAAATGTTACTTCCCATTTAACTGACGTCTGCCTTCCCAATCCCTCAGTGTCATATTTTCTCCCCGAGGGCACAGATATTATCTATATACCCTCGTCATCTATTTTTAGTATTCCAAATGCAACTCTATCTATTTTTAGTTCCAAATACAAATGTTTTGGATTTCAAAGCAGGTAGAGAAGTATGAGATATGAATAAGAGAAGATAAAGATAAGTGGAGAGTAATAGTTGATCTGGACCACACAACTTAAACTTGGGAGGGTGAAAAGAATGAAATTGTGTATCATTAATTTATTTATGAACTACATTGGAAAGTAATCCAACCTACCCAAGGACCACGGAAAACAGAATGGGTGAATAACAATACAAATTTGTGCAAACAATACAATATTTCGGCCCCCCTGGGTACGTTCCTGTCTCTCGTATTACACAAGAAGCTAGTCAAAAGTTGATGTTCTCCATCTTCTAACCACATTATTATTTGCTTAGTCAAACCACTGATACTTCAGCATCTAGAATAGTAGTTAACAGGAGATATTTTCTCGTTGTCACATTAGAGAGCGATAACAAATGAGCTACAGCAGCATTAAGAGGAAAACGAATAAAATTGTAAGGTAAACTAAAATAGAAAAAGTAATTCAGGTAACAAATGGTTCTATTTTTTCTTTTAATGTATAGTTCAATCCCCTCATCAAATAGTTATGTACTGTGTCGGGCAATACACTTAATAATACTGCTTCGGTTGAAGTAAATGCTTTCATAATAAAATAACAAATGCTATAAATTTGAATCTGAACACCGGTTCTCGTCTGATCACCGAAGTTAAGTAGCTTTGGGCGCGTTCGGTACCTGGGACGGTGACCATTTGGGAACACCGCGTGCAGTTGGCAAAATAACTGCTGAGTGCCCGACATCCTCACAGATCCCTGTATTGTGGCGTAATAAACTGACAGGCTCCTGTCAGACCTATGTGGCAAGCTGCTGCTTGAGGAGGTATTTATTTTTATTTTATATATTAATGCGCTTATTTTAAATTGTTCTTTTGATGGCAAACTTGTATCATAAATAAAAAGTATCATTAATTTTTTTTTGTTATTTCAATTATCAAGTAGCCTCACTTGAGAACTGCTGATCTCGAATAAAAGATGTTAAGTTTCTTACGATATTGTCACAAAAAAATTATTTTTCATTTTATAATTTGTTTATTGCAGAGCTCCAAAATGCCAATCATGCAGTATAGGAACTAACTACTCCAACTTTGCTGTTGGGAAATAAAATCTCCTCCCCCCCCCCCCCACCCGAAATTTTAGGATGATTATGTAATAATATCAGATAAAGGTTGAACTTATAAAAGTTAGTTATTCTGTGTATTAATTTTTTTTCAAACCATTTATTATTATATTACGTGAAAATATGTTATATCGGAATTAAAATTATGCATCTATATCTATATTTTTTCAGTTCCACCACTTTTTAAAAGTTTTGCAAACCATTTTTGCGGTAAATACTTCCTGGCTACATGCTAGAAATACGCTATGAATTCTTTTATAAAAATTGAATATTCCTTCAAGCAGTTGCTTGCCACAGAAGACTGTCAGCTTATAAAGCCAAAGTAGAAGGTCTGTGAGGATAGCGGAACCTGAGCAGAAAAACAACATAAACAACCGTAGGTCACACGGGAGTCGAACCTAGGTCCCTTTGATCAGTAGACAAGAGTGCAATTAAATTCTAATTGTATGTCTTAAAATGTTAAAAGTTAGAACTAAACAACTTGCACTTTGTTGTTTAAAATAAATCATTATATTTTCCGTGGTCATAAGTTGGGATCCACTGCTTTAGGCATGGGCCATCCCCTTGCCCTTTTCCTCTGTTTCTTTCCTGTACATGGTCTTTATGAGAATTCATGACCCTTCGCACTCCCTCATTTATATATTCTATCCAAGATCCCCACCCATCGAAAAAATTAGTTAGTACTCTTTGCTTCGGGTCTGACCAATTTAGTATATTATATATAATTCACAAAGTATTTATCATCGAAGTTAATCTTTACAGTCCAAGTAAATATGAAACACTTGAGTAGATTAGTTGAAATAGGTATGAGCTAATTGTCTAGTATTGTAAATTGTCATTCAGGATCCTTTCAGGTCTTTACATATTTTTATATCCAAATGCTGTACACAATTTAAAGTTGTAAGGAAACAAGTCCTTTCATCGTGGAGTGGCAGAGAGTCTAGCGTGTTTGATCACTGATCTTGGGTTCGATCCTTGTACATATAGCGTATGAGTTTTTAGGTTTAACTCGATTTCACCAAGTATTCATCCCCCCCCCCTCTCCACCCGTAAAAACAGATAAAATTCTCAGGTATAAAAATAGGTATAAAATAAAAAGATGTGCAGTTCATAATAGGTTGGTCCTTTTTTCTTATAAAAAAAAAAATTATTAGTATACTGATTTGTTTTAATTTCCTATTTGTAAAGTTTTATTTATAACGTATTACTAGTGAAAACAATATTACAAGTGAAAAGAACAAACTTGGTCAAAGAGTTCTATCTTCTAAATGGGTAGGTACAATTAATAGAAACCTTGATATATCTGTTACTGACTTCTGGAGAAAGGCATCTGATCTAGAATAATTTAGTAAACCTGCGCATAATAAAAATGCATGTCATTATGTAAACCTATTCAGATAATTTGTCAACGTGGATGTTGACTTGATTATTTCAGAATTTTCTGCTTTTTTTTTTATCTTCCACGAAAAACTATGATTTGAAAATTCTTAAATTTTGGATTGAGATCATCAAGTAAGCAAGGTGGCATTAGCACTGCTTACTTTGCAACAGATGTGATGTAGAGTGATGATTTAGCTAACTAAATAATCTGCCACCGCCTGCTGCAAGTAATTTTGCCAAAGAATTTGTTTGTTTTATCTCTGAGCGGCACTTTTTTTGAACACAGTGGACTAAATGACGTAGTAACAAGTATCCCTATGGTTCAAGAAGGTTGGGAAAGGGGATCCACTGGACAGAGGAGACAGATGGCCCCACAAGGGCCCCGGCTTAACGTCCCATCCGGTGGATGGATGCCTATCCAAGCCCATTGATGTCCCTTACTGACAGTGGGCAGGGTGGGAGAGTTTTTGCGGAGATAAATTTTAAAGTTGGTTCAGTTGGGGCTCTAACCTGGGAACTGCAGATTAGGAGCCTTGTGGGCTATCGACTAAGCCACACCCACCCCTCTCGCCGAAGAAACAATGGATGTGCACATGTTATCATATGTTAATAAAATTTATATCTAATGTCTAAATAGTTCAATTACTTTTATTTCAACAGAAATTGAAAAAAGAAAAGGTTTTTCCCTGTAATTATTCCCGAAATGGGGTTATTTTTAACCTATAAAAAGTCTTACCCTATGTATAGATGCGTCTTTCTGCTGCAGTCTCTCCTTCCTCAAAATATTCTCTATAGCGTATTATACTGACAGGTTCCTGTTAGACTTCTGTGAGAAGGAGTTGTTTGAGAGATAATTTATTTTCATTTTCATTTCATAAACTGATTATTTTCCTAGGAAACAGAATTCAGTTTGGAGAAATGAAACAAATATTTGGTCTTAGTGAAAATTTTAGAGTCGAAAAGCCATTTTACCAAACTGACTTCTCTAGAAACCGCGTTTCAGATTGTCACTAGAAAGCAACTAGTTGATGAGAATGTGACCTTCAGCTATGAGAAAACAACTGAAGTGTGACTTTGGCTGACATTGTGCATGGCGTGAATATCTGTGAACATTCTTTCAAACTCACCCTAACCTGCAAGGCTCTGCTGTAGGAAGCGGTGTGGGCCACTTCCTGCAGCAGAGCCCTGCAGGTAGGTAGTGCAATAAAAGGGAACGAAAGGTTTGTCTTCCACGTTTGCCTTGATTCAGCAGCGAACGCTGAAAAGGAAATTAGTCGAAAAAAGACAAAAATGATTTAAATAGAGAAGATGAAATAAAACAGCTTTCAGAAATACATTTTCAAAGAAGAAAGTATTGCATGAAATTTAAATACAAAAATTTAAACTATATAGTATCGAGCTAATATTAACTAATTAATTAATTAGTTAAATTTAACTATATATTATCAAATTTTTCGAAGAAATTATTTTTAGTGAAATTTTATATTCTTCAAGAGAGAATTGTGTTCGAAACAATTGCGTGAGCATAGTGAAACATCAGTAGTGAAAATTATGACGGAAAATAAAATATTCCACAAGCAATTACTTGCTACTGAGGTGTTTGGTAGGAGCCTGTTCATATAGTATTCTATAGAGAAATGAGAAAAACCAGACCTTGCAAAATAACAAAACAAAAAGAATGGTGAAACTCAAAGTTTTCAGATAACTATTCATGAGTTCCGGGTTTACAAGATATTTCCTGTGATACTCAATTACAGAAAAGAAATTTTTATACCTAGGCAATGTTATAACATTTTGAAATATTTTACAAAATTAATTATTTCTTTTCCAGAAAAAGTTTTTAATAAATATTTCTCATGAGTTATGCTTAATTGGAAAAAGAAACCTGTCAGTGAGTGGTATCCATGGGCATCGACCGAGGGGAGGAGGGTAGTCTCCCCTCTTCTGGTAAAATAGATCGAAATATTAATTTGTAGCGAATAATACTGGTTTACCAAATATTAATGCTTTTTTTTTTCCCTTATGAAATGAAATATTAATTATTTTAATATTTTCTTTCGTTTTCATAAACATATCACTTATATTTACTAATGTGAAGAAGCATTTTTACATGAATTTTTCAATAATAAGTTTCCCATTTTCCATTGTACTTTTTATAATTATAATAATCTTTATTCACATTCATGCTAGTTATACAAAAGTTTCAACAAATGACCCAAAAAACATCTGCTTATCTGCATCAGAGATGAATAATAAATAACATTACATGAAAATGCATAAATATTGTATGAAACAATGCCATCAACACTTAAATGTATTGATGTGAAATTTCAGTGGAAGCTCCATTGTGATAATTCATTTTTTTTTTTGTTTTCATTAATTTTTCAGCCTTGAAAAACATTCCTAACATTATTTTTGATTTCTTTAAATTTGTTTAATGAAATAATTTCTCTTGGTAATTGATTAAACCCATAAGGTACTGTAAATGCCTCGTACATTTCCCATAGATATTTAATATTTTTGAAAGATGAAAATAATTATTGGATTGTAACCTTGTGTATTTCTCATGAGAGATTTCAGACTTGAATTGACTGTCAATTTTTTGGAAGTGATCCTCTGTTTGAAAAGGTTATGAAAGGAAAGTATGAGGAAAATATCTTTTTCCATTATAAGCAAGGACGTATCCAGGGAGATCGGTGAGGTTTAGGTCCGACTCCTCCGAAAATCCTTTTATCTTATATAAATCTGAAACTTGTGTACCTGCTTTGAAATCCCTAACAGGTGTCTTTGTATAATTTTCGCCTCATATGATATTCCCGACACTAAAAGTAGATATAAAAAAACCTATATAATTTTATCTTATCTAGAATATCATTTTATCATTTCCTGTAGAATATTTCAGTAATTAGGAACCCCACTAAGTCTTATTCTCAGAACTCTCCTCCCCCCCCCCCCTATGAAATGAAATAATTAAATTCTGGTTACTTGCCTGATTATGGGTAATAAATTGCCTAGGTCGTGGGGGATTAAATTTTTAACATTGAAAGATGGAATAGTTTTCTTCGTGCACGTTGATTCGTATATTGTCAAACCATATTATTCGGACATCCTCACTCGCATTGTGGTATGATACAGGCACGAACCCAGAAGTTAGTTTGGGGGGAGGTGAATTATTGAGAATTTAGTTTCGATGGCTGGAGAGTCGAGAATGATTTAGTGCAGGGTTCTTGAATTTAGCCTGCTATGGGGGTTGTAAATAAGACTTGAGTAGGACTTGTCGATTACTAAAATATTCCACGTAATAGCAAAGATTAATTCATATTTTATATGAAAAAAAATTAACCTTTGGGTGAGGTCCTGCCATCCTCACAGACCTTCTACTCTGGGATATAGACTGACAGGCTCCTGTCAGACCTCTGTGGCAAGCAGCTGCTTGAGGGGGTATTTATTTGAGCTGTCCCATGGCCGAGTGGTTAGCGCGCTTGGCTACTGATCTAAGGGACCTGGGTTCGAGTCCCGGATAAGGCATGGTTGTTTGTATCGTTTTTCTGCTGAGGTCCTGCCATCCTCTCAGATCTTCTACTTTGGCACATAAACTGACAGGCTCCTGTCAGACCTCTGTGGCAAGCAGCTGCTTGAGGAGGTATTTATTTTTTATGGGTTGTTTTACCTCTGAGGGGCACTTTTTTGCACACAATGGTTTAAATGGCCATGTCAGAAGGACCCCAAGAAGGCTGGGGAGAGGACCCGCTGGAGAGCTGTTGATAGACAGATAGTAGCCTCCTGTCAAGGCTATGCAGCGTGTTCTTGAACGTGCACAGGGCATCGCTCTCCCGCACATGGGCCATGGCTTAATGTCTCATCCGACTGACGGCAGCATTTCCAAAAATTTTACAGTTCCTTTTTAAATACGTTTGTTGTGTCGAACTTATACTACGAGTCTAAAATTAAATTACGCGAAGATAACTGTTTTGGAATTCAAAACAGGTATAGAAGTTTGAAATGTCATATAAGATGACCGGAATTTCGGATTCACCCCCACCCAAATTAGGTCCCTGGTATGATACATGTAAGTTTGCTGTTTTCGCAAGTGTTTTGATTAATGAACGACTTTGCCTAAATATTTCTATCTTAAAATGCTGATTTGTTTCCCTCCCAGAAATGAATTCGGGAGACACCCATGGTGCCATCGCAAATAAAAACTTGTTAGTAGACAAGTCAGAGATTTAACATGATTAAGATTTAGAAAATAAGATTTAATAATCAGTTTTTAATCCTTTTATTTTTCTGTTATTATTAATCTGGTGGAGGAGGAAGATAAAATCAAAGTAAACAAATATTTTATCCACATTGATGTCAATATTCCACCTCCTTCGAAAATAAACTATGTTTCCTTCCACAAAATTATTTGGGGTGGGGGTGGCTCAGTCGGTAGCGCGCCAGGCTCGTAATCTGCAGTTCCCAGGTTCGAGTCCCAACTGGGTCAGCGTTGAGATTTATCTCCGCAAAATTCCCTGCCCTGCCCACGGTCAGTAGGGGACACCGATGGGCTTGGAAAGTCCGTCGGATGGGACGTTAAGCTGTGGCCCCGTGTGCGGGAGAGCCATACCCTGTGCACATTAAAGAACACACTGGATGGCCTTGACGGGAGACTATCATCTGTCTCCCAACAGCTGTTCCAGTGGGTCCCCTCCCCGAACCTTCTCTGAGCATTTGGGGTCCATGTGACCTGGCCATTTAGCCCATGGTGTGCAAAAAAGTGCCGCTCAGAAGTAAAACAACCCAACAAAATTATTTCCGAACTAAGTGCAAGGTCCAATAAATTACTAGAAATATTGTCCATGAAAAACAGATTTTTAAATTGCATTCTGAGGTGTACTACTGGAAAATATTGAAAGGCTGAAAAAAATATTCAGGAATGGCGGCGTCCATAAATTAAGCAATGCTGATTTTATCTAATTCTAACCCCCATACGTAATGCTACTTAACTATATTATCTGAATACCCTCCAATTCTCATCATACCTTAGCACTTTTCTCTTTGGAAGGTCTTAATAGTTTCTATGGTAAACAGCATAACAAGTAAGATTACAGACGTAGCAAGTAATTATAAATTATAATGTAAAAAATGTAGCATATTTTTATTATCAGACAAAGGGAAAAATTTGTTAATTTCAGAAATAAGAATAGCAATTAAGCACTATACAACCCAATCTTCGAACTTTATTCGACTTTGTGTAATGAGACGTTTACATAGTGACTACCCCTTGCTATCCTTTCTTGATATTGTGGAATTTATGGACGATCCTGATTTATTTTACTTTATTACAAAATTATTTCATGCGTTTGATTTTACGGTTGTCCTATGTATTCTTAGGTTCAACTAAAACATGTCCCCTGAAGTATAATTTAAAAAAAATTATCCTTAAAAACCGAAAAATATTTTATTGCAAACGATTTCAATGATATAACGATACGAAATAGAATCACGCCGAATAACAAAATTAGTAAAAGTTTTAATATTAATTTGAAAAGAAACGATACTGAAATATATATATATACGTTTAAGGAATAATAAATATTCTAATAAACATTTATAATATTATTAAACAATATTAAAACAGGTGAGACATAAACATATTTTACATATTTCGCATTCCCAGAAGCTTTCGACTTGCCGCCCAGAAGCAGTGTTCCGTTTCATCGGGCGACATTTGGCACAAGTCTTTTTCCTACCTGAAATTTTTATCTTCTTATGCTCATGTGTCACATTTTCGTTTACAAACGTACATGAGCGTTTACGACTTGTGAATTCGCCCAATAGTTCTTCAATGAGCTCTAGTTTAAAATTGTATAACGTTTTAGGATGATTTGGAAGAGGAAAATTGGTTAGCGTAGAAATTATGAAAGAATTGTTGATTGAAGTGTCCAAAAGGAAGCAAAATAATTGGAACCACCATTTAAGAGAGTTTCTTTCAAAATCGTGTTATGCATTTGTTTCATATTATTTACATCTCCAATCTGGTTACTAACATTCTGAAGATGAGGGAAAGAGGGACATGCCCTCCCCTCGACCCCAATAATAAATGAAAAATAATATGAAATAAATATGTAACCAATTTCATCAAATAATTGTTTATTTTGGAAGTTTGTATAAATAATGATTGCTCTATTAGTGAATATTATATAAGTTCCTTATGCATTGCTTCTGTTAAATATTCCAGCATATGCAACTCCTTAAATAGTAGGAGAATATTATTGAAATTTAAGAATTAGCTCCACTAAGTGTAGATCTTCATTTTTTTTTTTTTGTTTTGTTGTAACATTTCATCATAAAGTCTTATATTTCAAGTTAGCAAGCTTAAAAAGTGGAAATTCTTTTATATTGTTGTCTAAGTCCTATGACCGAGTGGTTAGAGCGCTTGGCTACTGACTGACCTAAGGGACCTGGGTAAAGCATGGATGTATGTGTCATTTTTCTGGTGAGGTCCTGACATCCTCTCAGACCTTTTACTATGGCATATAAAATGACAGGCTCCTGTCATTTTGTCTCTGTGGCAAGCAGCTGATTGAGGTGGTATTTATTTTTTTAAGCATTATACATATATGTAGGTAATGAACAGAAAAAAAATGTTTCATGTTATTTGAATATCGAGTCATATTCAGATATCAGTAACTTCTTAAGTAATATTAATATGGACAAAATATGACTAAAGTTATACTTGATGTCTCTTTCGAATCTCTTTAAATGTTGAATTATTGACAAATAATTGTTCAGTATCCAAATAACTTTGTAAACTGGAAAATGTACTCAATTAAAACCTGAAAAATTATTTCAACATATTAAAATGAAAAAGAAACATTTTGTAAACTTTAATAAAATGTAAATTTTAGCAGCATATGTAATGATTGAACAGTATATGAATTTTGAATGATTTTTGGTTAACAAGGTAAGTTAATGTGAAATATTCAAGATTCTATAACTCATTAAATATTAAAAGTATCAAAAGTAGGTATTTAGGCAGACCGCAGTCAGTTCTTCAAATGTGATTGCCAATAATCACATTTTTCCATAAAAAGCTCTTTTAAGAAATTGTAGAATTGTGAATTTGATTCCCTCTTGATCAAACATTTAACAATTTCAACTGTTTCTACTTTCTGTTGAGAACCTATCAATGTATGAATATATTATTCAGTCCTAAGACGTTTTTCTCTTCCCCTCAAATCCTAAAAAATTATTCCATGTTTCCTTTGCTCTTTGCCGAAATGTAAGTTTCAAGAAGGAAATAAACACACCACATTCTGCAGTCGACTCTTAGAGTCCCCCTGTTGCCTGGGGGGATGCAGGCAGTTTGTCAATTAGACGTTAATTGATGGTCGTTTGAACCCTCTGAGCAGGAGATGGACAAAGAGGGGAGGGAGAGTTTATGTAGTTTTAATATAATTCTATTAACAGTGTATAATCCATATTGCATTATTTCTAAAATTGGCAATAAAACTAGGTGATGCAAGGAAGCAGAATACATTTTTTTTGGTGATATTCAGATGTATTATAAAATCTTGTTTCACAATTATTTGCATAGTCCACTATATAAATAAACACTGAAAGTAGTGGGTTACAATGGAAGTGAACCAATAAATTGAAAAGTACTTTATATCACAGTTATCAAATATATATTGTCAAAATAAGAGTTCCAAAGGATTTTTAATCTGAATCATGAAAGTTAAATACACTATCATTCACCATTTAAATGTTTATAAACTAAATGTAGTGAAATAAAATTTGCACGTGTTTAATGCCAAATTATGTTCATACACCATAACATGGTTTAAATATGTTAGTTTGCCCTAACCAAATCACAACTGTGTAAATTAGATAGGGATCATTCCACGTGAAATCAAATAAGATTTTGAAAAAAGTTCACCAACCGTCACAGACTTTAATGTTCTTTGGCATAAATGGTGGTAAATATAAGATGTGTAATTGTCTGAAATATTTTGAGTCCAAAAATTTTTGTAAGGAGTTATAATCGTTAACCTAAGGGGATAATAAGCAAATTATTTTTTATACATAATATTCTTTGCTTCAATGTTAGATTAGAAGACCAAACTTGGTGTAGTGATGTAGATTTCATTTATTACTTCATTTAAAAAAATCAAATTTAAAAATGTGTAATAAGGTAATGTTGCACTATATATAAAAAAAAAATAAAAGTGGCATATGTCGTACATTATGCTCCATAGAAAGAAAATTCGGAATATAGTCATTTCTTTGAGAATGAGAAAAAAAATTGAATTTGTACCAATGTTATCGCTAATGATTCACTTGAGAGGGGACTGCACTGATGCTCTTGCACATAGATATGGAGAAGCTACTGGTGTGATTACTAATTTGAGGCTGACAGTGCTTATACTGTTGTGTGAATTTCTAAGACCAACAAGCATTTGGCTGCTACTTACAGCTCTAATGCTGCTTGCTATCTGTAAAAGCTTTTGTATCCTTTTTTATAGACGAGTGATGTAGAGCCCAGTATTTAGAGGGAAAGTATTTAGCAATACAAATGTTGAGTGATACATAGGGTGACCAGATTGTGATCGGTAATGCTTTTGGGTTATTGTTAAAATAAGCGAAGATGCTCCTTCAAATTTAATGAGTTTTAAAAAAAAATTATACGAAGTTTGAATTTAGTTAATTTTAACGAAGTTATTCTTTGCTGATGAAAACAAATATTATTGCAAAATATGTTGATAATAAAAAATATAGTCATAAGAATTAGAATATGTTTTAAACTGAAAAGGGGCTAAGTTGCCGACATAGTGATCAAGAGAATTAATTTTATATTTTAAAAGTACCAAGTGTGTAAATTTTGTGAAGTATAGTAAATGAAAACAATTAGTTTTTATTATTGGATTAAATGATCTGGTGCCTGCTTATGCCTTGCACAGTTTTTCAGATAATATCAGCAAAGAAATATTTTTTTTTTTTTCAAAGTAAAAAAAAATGGTGATGATAATGATCATGCCACAAGTTTTAAATGTTTTGTAATCATTTTTTCATTAATTATTATAAAACAGTTGATGAAATATGAAGCATAATTTTCTTTTCAAGTTATATAAACTAAAGTTTGAACATTTAATAACGTCTTGGTTTTTACTGATTGCAATCTGGTCACCCTATGTATTACCCAATATTTGTGTTTTGAAATTTTTTGTTTCTAAATATTGGGCATTTTTGTTTGCTTGTCTGTAAAAAAGGATATCAGCATTTATCAACAGCAGCATTATAGGTGTAAGTAGCAGTGCTAATTGGAGTTACAAAGTCACTTGAATGCAAGCCACAAATGCATCGGTAACCTCTTAATGCACAAGAACGTTAGTGTGGTTCTGTGAAGTGCATCATTCACGATAACATTGGTATGAATTGAAAATTTTTTTTATTGTTATCAAAGAATAGATCATGCTCTACATTTCGTGCAACGTTTCTATGGAGTATAATGTATAGCATATGTCAGTTTTATATATATGGGACCACATCATCATTTTTTTGAGGTTTGAAGGGGGTTTTTTGGTTTTAATTTTAAAATCGTAGAATTTTTTTGTTGAATTAATAAAGGGAAATCTAAATCAATACATCAGGTTTAATCTGATGTACCATAGAAGTGTAGAAAACAAACCTTTAGTCAAAACTGAAATTTGTATATTTTCCACCTAGGTTAAATGATTATAACTCCTTACAAAAATGTTTTTGACTTAAAATATTTTGGATAATTGGACATCTTATGGGTACTAACATTTATTTATGGCAAAGATTATTGAAATCTGTGGTGGAGTGGACTGGGTTAATTGATATGGAACGATAGATAGTAGTATTGCACTATAATTATTCATAATTGCTAAAATATTTCTTGTAGTTCTACATATACTTATAAAAAACACAACTGTGTTATGTTTTTCCAATTTCCCATAATCCTTTAACAAAGAAGTAAATATACTAAATAACTGCAAATTATAGTTGTAGACAGATTGTCGTACTGAAAAGTTGTCTTTTATTTAGTAAAATATTTATCAATATAATATGTTACAAGGTGAAGGCTTTAGGGAAAATCAATAATGTCAGTTTTTTTCAATAGGTATTCATTTTGTGGTAAAGTAGCTGTTAGGTTAAAATGTAAATAATTGTATTTTTTTTTAATAACAATTTTAATGAATCACAGATACTTTAACCTAAATATGGGAAGCACTACCAATAAGTGGAGAACAAAATTTGTTGTATATTCATAAGCTTTGGTTAAAATAGTTGTTTTGAACGAGTTTTTTTTTTTTCTGTAGCACAAAAAACCTTTGTCTAGTGATAAGTTTTGGTTAAAACTGTTTGAATAGTTTATTTTGCGAATTTTTTTTTTTGCATGTGGAAGGAAAAAAATTGTTAGTAATTAGTTATGACTAATTTTATATCATTTGTTGCTTTTTATAGTACAGAAGGAAAAATTGTGGTGGGTGTTTAAAAATTTCCTGCCATGCATCTGCATAATAAAAAAAATATTGCATGTATCTCAAAACATTTACGTCAGTTTGGGTGACGGGTGGGTGTGGCTAAGTCAGTAGCACTCCAGGTTCAAGTTCCCACTGGGTCAATGTTGAGTTTCATCTCCGCAAATTTCCCCGCCCTGTCCACAGTCAGCAGGGGCAACGATGGGTTTAGAAAGGCTGCTGTCCATTGGATGGTAAGCCATGGCCCCATGTGCGGGAGAGTCATACTCTGTGCACGTTAAAGAACATGCTGGATGGCGTTGACGGGAGGCTACCATCTGTCTCCCAACAGCTGTTCTAGTGGGTCCCCTCCGCAACTTTTGGGGTGTGTGTGACCTGGTCATTTAATTTAGCCCATGGTGTGCCAAAAAGTGCAGTTCAGAGTTAAAACAATGCAAACAGGTTGGGTGATCTTATCGATGGGCCAGAGCATTACTTATTGCACAAAACACTCTGATCTAAACCACCGACACACATTCATTACCTTGAGTAAACAATGTGTAGGCAATTGTTTTATAATTTTAATTGAAAGTTATTTTTGTTTATAATCATGAAATAATAGAAGAAACTGAAGTAGACACCATGATTAGATAAAAATGAAATGTATTTTAGTGGAAATTAACATTAATTTCATATCAAATACTAGTAAGTAAGCTGTGTTGTAAACATCAGTAGTTTGATGAAGAGAAATAAAAATATTTATAATTCGGTAAGGAATTCAGAAGTTGTTTAAAGGGATTTTTTATATTGGTAGCTTGTTAGTCAATAAAGCTAATTATGTTTCATTGGAATGAATTTGATAATTAAAATGTTCACTGGTGTAATGTGTATTTGAGTGAGAACTGAGGTCTTTAAGGTGAAGCGAATATTGTCCAATTCCTAGTGGGTGGTGGGAGTGGGATTAACATCAGGCTTCCATATTGTTTGTGCTGAAGTGGGGTCCCGAATTGTTTTCTAAAAGTATCCTTAATAGGAGGAGAATGCCGAACGAGAGGCTAAGTACTGAAGTCACTACTTCCTTGAGCTTCAGATTTATTTTCCTTTTCACAACTGAAACAGTTCTTATAATTTTGCTCCTGAATATTTTCACTTACACTGAGTAATTCTTTTGACATAATATAGGTGAAACTTCTTTACCTATCCAGAGTAAATACCCAGATAACCTGTAGGTATAGAATGAACACTGGAAAATTCATCTGGAAAAAATTATTGCCTGATGCATGAGCAATAATTTTTTTCAGATGAATAATTCTTTATATTTGTAGTTTAATTTTATTTATATTTTTATATATGTTATAGTTTCATTTATAAGTCATTCTTCCAAAAAATGAAAAGAAATTAGACCATATCACAATATTCAATATGGTCTATATTTAATAATTTAATAATATACCAATATATTTATGAGTTTTATACTGTGATAAAAAGATTTAATTCCGATGGCGAAGGGATTAGTTTGCTTGACTATGAACGAAAAGGGCTTAGTTTTGAGCCTCGGAGGAGGTTTTGAGCTCTGGTGAGGTCTCGTCTTCCACCCAATGATATCTGTGATATAGTTATACCCGTGGGATATTGTGAGACCGATATGGCAAGCAGCTGCATGAACTTTTTTTTATAAAAGCTTGTCTGAATCTAAACCGATTAACTCTGAATTTTTTCAGAAGTTTGGTATTTTCAAAAATTTGGAATACATTTAAAATAATTAGCTGAAAAAAAATTGGTTGCTGTGAGTGGGTTTGGACCCATCTTCCAGAATCCATCGAGAGAAATCAATTATTTGTAGTATTTCTTGTCTACATAATATTTTCCTGTCATACTTTATTAGTGAATTGGGGTACGTTTTTTTTTACATTGTACTCCCTAAACTACCTTGCTTATGTGTGTTTGTGAATGTGTGGTTAAACAATTGACACTATATTACACTAATCCTAGTAATTGAAACAATATGTGAGGAATCATGTTTTTAATGTTCCCTTCAATCAGAATAATAAATATAATATATTTCGACAAACTTGTGTTTCGATGAATTGAACTCAAATCCACACTCTTCAGTTACTTGTCAGGTTGAATTCTATGTTAACAGGTAATCTGTGTATTTACTATTGATTGATTCATTTATTTGTACTTCGTAATTTTTGGGGCTGATGCCCACTTCCCAAAATTTCTAAAGATGAAAGTTTCTTTTTTTTCCATTATCATCCTCAAGCAGCCATGGGGTACAGAGGTCCAACCAGACTGTGCAGTTTAATTCTCAAAAACTGAATTTGATCCAGGGTCAGACTTACACATAAGCTAGTGTTTAGAGCCTCATTATTATGAGGGGGTTCAAAAAATAAGTTTGAAGTTTAATGTTATGAGTTTTTTAATTTATTATGCAAACACTGTTGATCTCAGCATTATGTTGAATGAAGTTGATGTGGGGAATGTCATAGGCTGCAAAAAAAGAAAAGCCCCCTTGCCATGCTTTCTTCCACCCGAAAAATGGGGAAAATATTGAAATGATTGATCCCATGTATCTCTTGAACTCAAGTGTGGGAAGTAACGAGGTATGTGTCGAATGAAAGCTTGTGATGCCGGGAATATTATAGGTTATAGAAAATATGACCCCCCCATACATGCTTTCTTCGTCCCTAAAAAATAAAAAATATGAGTCATTCTATATCTTCTGAATACCAGTGCTTACAGTTTTGAGTTAGGTGTCAAATGAAAGCTCATATAATGGCGATTGTTAACTATTTTGAATTTTGCCCTCACTATTTTTCCTTGATAAAATATGGGGGGGGGGTTTAACAGGAATCAACTTTAATGAGTCGTATCTCAAATTTAAAACTTGTGACGTTTCTAATGTTGTGGTTTATCTGAAACGTGACTCCAAAATGGTAAATGTTATTGATGTTTATGAGTCATATATCAAAGTATTTGAAGGTACGTGTTTTTAATGAAAAATAAAATTAAAAAATATATGTACCTTACTATAGGGTCCCTAAAAAGTAGAAAATAAACCTAAGGCATATTGATGGTGCAATCAATCACTGAGTTTATATTAACTTCAAAGGAAGATAGGGGGCCTGCAATCTTGTTTAGTATGTAAATCGGCACCATATCTTCATTAGAAATGAATACGTTGGGTTGTTTTACCTTTTTAGTGGCACATTTTTGTACCTCATGTGGTTAAATGGCGAGGTCACATGGTCCCCAAAGACTCAGAGAAGTTTGGGGGGGACTCGCTGGAACAGATGGTAGTCTCCTGTCAAGGTCATCTAGCGTATTGTGTAATGTGTGCAGTGTATGGCTTTTCCACACACAGGGCCACTGGCTTAGCATCCCATCCAAGCGACAGCAGTCTTTCGTAGCCCATCAGTGTCCCCTACTAACTGTGGGCAGGGCGTGGAATTTTGTGGAGATGTGGCCGAGTGGTTAGCACACTTGGCTACTGATCTAAGGGACCTGGGTTCGAGCCCCGGATTTAGGCATGGATGTGTGTGTCGTTTTTCTGCTGAGGTCCTGCCATCCTCTCAGATCTCCTACTGTGGCATATAAACTGACAGGCTCCTGTCAGACCTCTGTGGCAAGCAGCTGCTGGAGGGGGTATTTATTTTTTTATTATTTAAATCTCAACACTGACCCAGCTGGGACTTGAACCTGGGAGCTATAGATTATGAGTCTGGCGTGGTATCGACTGAACCACCTTCAAACCAAATACGAAGACAGTGACTGATTGCACCATTGATATGGTTTAGGTTTATTTTCTATTTTTAGGGCCGAATAGGAAGATAGGTACTTTTCAAAAATGTTAACGTAATTTTTTAAACATTCTTTGCTTCTGAATGGAACAGTCGAAAATCAAAGCAAGTTGTAAAGGGAACTGAAACAACTGATGTTAACGTTTGTCCTTAATAATGCAATTGTGATTGAAATGGATTTTATATATATTATTTAGTATTCATCACTTCTCATATCTGAATGAATGTAACATTGTTTTTTTTTTATTATTATTATTCGTTTTGTAATTATTATTTCCTGTGTCATGAAGACAATCATAGCATTTACTTTGCGAGTCAGGGCTACATCGGCTTATATTATTACTGTTGTGAACACAAATTTTATCATATGAGTACAGTTCGGAATCTTAGCATTATATATTACAACGATGACACAAAAGTGCATGTGCTGAAATGCAGGAGTGTAGTGACTTTTTAGTGATCCATGACACTTGATTGGTTGACTCCATCAGAGCTACCAATAGTTGAAGATCTTGTTACTTGGTGAAAATCTTTATTTGATTGCAGAAGGTTCAACTATAGAGGTCAACAAGCCTAAATTTCATAATAAGATGGGTTTGAATTGATTTGCCAACATTTTATTCTGCCATTGAATGATAATTATGTAAGAAAATTTGAAATATGCTGAAAATATGGTTTACAAGAGAATGGCAATATGTTTAAATTTCATTTCTCATTAGCAATGCATAACTCAGTTGGCTAAAAGCATCCTGTCAAGGCCATCCAGTGTGTTTTTTTAACCTGCACACAGGGCCTCATCTTACGCTTTACCTCCTCATCCAAGGGATGGCACCTTTTCCATCGATCAATGCCTTCTTTTTCACTGAGTGGTTTTATTAGGAATAAATCTTAATGTTGGCTTAGCTGAGACTCGAACCTGGAAACATTACGAGCCTTGTGGATTTGCCTTTTGGGTTAAACTCTGCCCCATAAGAGAAAATAAAGCCTAATACCAATGATGTAATCAGTTACAAAATGTAAATCAATAAATATTTTGTGGAAAAATGTTTTGTCAACGTACGGGACTCGAAACTACATCTCTCGAGAAACATGCCAGAGTGTTCTCCCAGTTGAACTAATACCAGCTTGTTTTTTTTTTCCGCTAATTTTAAAATTAAACTTTATCACTGAGTTTTTTGGGACAACCATTGGCACCATCTAATGATCTTGGGTGGCAAGTATTATCTTTGTATTGCAGAGAGTGAGATGGTAATAAATAATAGTCTCATCGCGCTATTTAGCGTTATTAATGATAATCGCAACGTTACCTGCTGCTCTTTTGGTGTTGTTAAAACAATAAATATTTTTACTGATATACAGGACTTGAACCTGCATCTGTCCAGAAACATGCCAGAGTATTATCTCAGTTGAAGTAATGCCAGCTCTTTTTTTTTCCCCTTCTAATATATATTTAATTCATTAGTAACGCTAAATAGTGTCAGGAGACTTATTTCCATCTCACTCTGTGCAATATAAAGGTAATAGTTGCCACCAGAGATCATAGATGGTGCTAATGGTGTAATCACCTGCTGCTCTTTTGGTGTTGTTAAAACAATAAATATTCTTACCGATATACAGGACTTGAACCCGCATCTGTCCAGAAACATGCCAGAGTATTATCTCAGTTGAACTAATGCCAGCTCTTTTTTTTTCCCCCTTCTAATATATATTTAATTCATTAGTAACACTAAATAGCGTCAGGAGACTTATTTCCATCTCACTCTGTGCAATATAAAGGTAATAGTTGCCACCAGAGATCATAGATGGTGCTAATGGTTGGTCTGAAAATCTCAGTGATAGTTTTAGTCTTAAAATTAGTGAAAAACAGTTGAGCTGACATTAGTTCAAATGGGAGAATACTCTGGTATGTTTCTGGAAAGATGTGGGTTCAAATCCTCTATGTTGGCAAAAATGTTTTCTGGAAAATATTTATTGAAAATAAATTTACACAAAGTATTGCACCTTAGAGTAATGAAATGCTGCAGAAGGAAGAGTAGTACCATCTAGTGTACGTAAGGGGACATATTTCATGGTTAAATTTTTTAAAAATGCAAGTGAAAAAAATGTATATCTAAAAATATTTTGTCTTTTTTTCTATTTTTGTTTCAGCCATAAATTTATTTTGAAGTTTCTGTAATCCACTACAATTTATCTAACTCGAGCAATCTTTCATTTCTGTGTAGTTGTGACCCAAAATATTAACTATTTGAAGTATACACAGTCATATGAGAATAATATGAAGATCTACCTAATAATGGGAATAACCATCCTTGGCCCAGATGGGAGCAGTGAGACGGCGTGGGATGGAGGCAATGAGGCCCTGGAACGTTGCCAGAGGCACATAGACTCCTGGAGAGCATGGAGGTTCCGGAGACGTTGTGGGTCCTCACACCGAACCTGTCCATCCAAATGGTCCTAGAAGTGCTCTATGGTATTCAGGTCGAGTGATTTTGCCAGTCGAGGGAGAACGGAGACATCATTGTTGTGTTTCTGGAACCAGTCACACACCATGTTAGGGCGTATTGTCCTGTTGGTAGACACCATAATACCAGGGTAAATGTCCAACATGAAGGGATGCATGTGGTCAGTGAGAATGGACAGGTAGCCATTGGTGTTCAGGAATCCATTTAGTGGTCCCAGGTCATACCAGGAAGACATCCCCCAAACATGCTCTTCTGTCCTCTGGATTTGTGCATCCATTCTGTAACAGTCTTATGAACAGGTATGATTCCTATATACTTGTGATAAATCAGGTATTTTTTGTGTGATGTGTGAAAGTGTTTAGTATGCTGCATAGCAAGAATAGCAGTTTCTTAGATGTAACTTTACATGGTGTCAGGGCAGAGTAAAATGATAGTATGGTCTTAGTTGTTAGTAAGTAATGATGAGTTTAGAAAGCCTTTTGAATAAGTCGTAGTGTGTGAATATTGGTTGAATTAGTGAATAATTTCAGATGTCAATAATTTTTTTGAATATCTTCTATAGCAGTGTATGCTGAAGGAGAAGTGTAGAGTTGTACAGAAAAGCTCTGACTCAAATGTTTTTTTTTTTCTATTTGACTCCATAGGTATATTAAACCACCTATGATGGTAATCATAGAAGATGTATTTAATCACCACTATGTTAATTATCAGGCTACTTTATAAAACCACAACTTATAATTGAGTCTAATGGTTAGAGCTATGCTACTATGGAATCCATTGAACATTAAATGCAATCAAAAATATGAAAATAGTCTTGCAAAATTTATTAACTGAAGAGGAGGAGTGAAAATCTAATTGTTACAAATAGCTTGTTCTTAGTGCATATACCAGAGACACTAAAACTAGCAATGTGTGCTAGACATAATTGTCTGCCATCATCACTTCGATACACTGACACATGAAATGTTTCCCTCTGTGGTTATTGTAAGTTATCAAACTGCAGACTTTATTACAATAGCTGCCAGTAATGTGACACACACAAATGTGTTATTAAAATTTATATTGAGGTTGGAGTTGGTAAAAATGTACCTCACAGTAGTGTAGTCAGGATTAGTTGTGTCTGATGATATTATGTATTTTGGTGCTGTGTGCTAAGTGTAGAAAGAATGTTTTGGCATTGGTTAGTGATATACAGAATTCAAAACTTGAGCCAAACTTTAAGGGGTGATAGAACACACCTAAAGAAGCACTTCTTGTCATACAGTGCATGGTCGGAACTAGGGCGGTGAAAGTGTTAGAGGGTGCTTTCCAGTGAACACTTATAAGCACTGTTTTGTGCACTTGTCATTTCTACCGTGGATTGCAGAACAGATGGATTGTTTCACGTATGGAGCTGCGGACAGGAATGCGAGGGAAGTGCAAAGACTGTACCGGGAGTGCTTTCCAACCATAAGTGTGCATGATCGTAAAGCCTTTCTTAAACCCTTAAAGTTTGACCCAAGAGTTTTGAATCAACCTGTATATTGATGAAAAAGGTGATTTAATTTGGTATAGCCCAATTGTCTAAGCAGGTTTCTTTGTTTAGCGATAGTCAGTTGTGAAAAGAGTGCATAAAATGCACTTAATTTTGGTGGTATTTTCTATACTAAATGTAGCCTTTTTTGGTTAAAAATAAACTTTTGATGTATTTTTCTAACATATTAAGTCCAGGCTTGTTGCAGAATCAAGTAAACAAGTCAACTTTAAAATATTTTTCGTAAATAAGTAATCAACGGAAAAAGGTCATGTTATAGACTGAAGTACCATTGAATTAGGGATAGGAGATGTTATCCAAATTTAGTCTCATATTTTTGTGGCTGAAACTGTAGTCATATATGGCTGTCAGCTTTGGGTTCCCCCAAGCATTCGTTGTGAGAAGCGTCAAAGGTGTGCGGTTTAGATGCATTTAACAGAGGGCAGATCATAGATGTGTGACTAATGGGACAGTCGATCTCCAAAATTGTAAATGAACTTGGATTTTCTCATACGACAGTTTCAGGAATATGAAAATTTGTTGAAAAAAAACAAGATCTTGGGAAAATGCAAAGGACAACCAGTCTTAAACAATCGTGGGCTTCATCTTCTGACCTGCATTATATAGACCGATAGGGTCAGACATCTGAAATCACCTCTCGTCTGAACGTGGGTTTCAGTCAGGAAGTGAGTCATGTTGGCTTTGGGAGCTGCCGATGTAGATTAGTCTTACTTCTAATGGCTGAATGTCTTGTCTGGGTTAAAGTGATGAATCTCAATTTTAAACTTCATGATGCTAATGGGGAGATGGTATGGCACCAACCCCATGAAGACATAGATCCTGCATGTCAGGTTGGAACAGTACAAGCTGGTGGTGGCTTAGTGATGGCCTGGGGTGTTTTCAGTTGGACATCTGTGTGAATTGGTGTCCATCTGTGTGAATTGGTGTCCAATGACTCTGATTGCATCCTGGTATGTATAACTCACATATAACCATTTACACCGATTTATGGCCATCATACATCGCAATGGAGATGGTGCCTACCAGCAAGACAACTGTTCATCTCATGGGTCCAGGTTGCCTACTGTATGGTTGCAGGAGCATTGTGCTGACTTTGAAATAATTAATTGGCCATCTTGGAGCACAGATTTAAATCCCATCAAAAATCTTTCAGATACTGTCGAGTAGTGTTCGAGCCCGTGTCTCAGTCATTACAATCTTGAGAGAATTGTGCACAGGTCTAGATGATATATGGTTTGACATACACGTGGAACTTTTACACAAGTTTGTGGAGTCCTTATCGTGTGGTACAGTTATCAGGGCCAGAGGGGGGTGGGTCCAACACATTAATAGGTTTCTATCCGTAATTCAAAGGCACTTCAGTGTATGACAAATTAAAAAGAATTTAATTGTGAATTTTATTAAAGGAAAAAATTTGAATATTGTTTAATAAGTATTTTTAGAGTGGTATACTTGTAAAAATGGACATTTTGTAATTGCTTCCATAATCTTCCATTTTTAAAAGTACTACTATTTTGTTATTTATAAGATTTGCAAAGAATAGTGCAAATGTAACTTCTGATCTTAAATAAGCTGATTGCTGAAGCATAGAGTAATGTTAACAAATTTGCAATACCTTATATTGCCTGTAAGGGATGGCAAGCAGATGGATTTAAGAGATTATTTTTGTCATAGTTTAATAATATAGCCATCAAATGAAAAAGGAAAATATTAATTATCAAGCCTGAATAAAATCTGAAGTATATTTTTATAGAATATGTATAAAAGGTTTTTAAAAAATCTTATATAAATGGATATATATATATGTTTATTGGCCTCTCATTTGTAATTCTGCAAATGCATACAGATATCCTGGAGAGTGAAAAAGTTAAAGGGTAAAAAAAAAAAACTATTAATTAAAAATGTTAAGTGGGAAGAAAGATTTGTAGTATAGTGATGTCATTATCCTCAAGCAGCTGTGGCTAGGAGGTTGAATGTGATAGTGCATTTTCATTTTGTAAGCATCTCTGTCGTGAGTTACATGTGCTGGATCTGAGCACTGCACACGTGTTTGACATTGTCTGCCGATTGCATCCTAGGTTTCCCCTTCTTTCTGAGGCCTTTATACACATTGTTTATAACTTTATTTGGTAATCTATAATTATTCATATGGGCAACATGGTCAAAGCAATGAAATGGAGTCTTGTCTCTCTGCTATGTTACATAAGTCCGAGGTAAATTAAAATGTGATGCTTGGTGAAGGGCACAATCATTTAAAGTGACAAGTACCTTCATGAACAATTTTCATTAGTTTAGTTTTGTATATGTTTATCACCGAATAACTTTATTACCAGTCTCCTCAATGGCCCCAATGAAAGAATTCATCTGAACATCAGTAATGAAAAAGGGCGAATCAGTTGTGTAATATAAATGAGAAATATCTAAATCATTCCATTGCAGTGAATTTTGCATAGCATAATCCATAATCACTAAAGAGAAAAGGTGATAAAATGCACTCTTTTTGAACACCTGAAGCAATGCTACACAATTGCTAGAAGTCAACTGTGACACACAGCTCAGTGTTATTATAGAGCTTTTATTATGTTAAATAAATTGTCTGGTATGCCATATGATCTCATAATGAACCACAAATTATGACGATAAACAAAGTTGAAAGCCTGTTTGAAATCAGTAAAATCAAAGTTTTCTGTAACTTTAAACGTTTTTAAAGAATCTGTATGAGTGAAAATATCTGATCTTCACATAAACAATGAAATAAACAATATTCAATATCTGTTAATAAATCAGCAGTTTGAAGTCGATTCAAATTTTAGCTGAATTGTCTTGAGTTGGGTGGGATACGAACCCATGACCTCCTGATAACATGTCAGGTGCTGTGGAGCACTAAACTACCTGCTGCCGATTAAGATGTCTAATTAATGCTATTAGGAGGTTGTGGGTTTGTATCCCAACTGGCTGAAGACAATGTTTCCTCTAAAATTTGAATTGACTTCAAAGTGCTGATTTATTAGTGTTCTAGGTATCCTATACCACTTTAGAATCCATGTTGTTTATCACACAATTGACTGTCAAGAATAGCTCTGTGATAAAAGTTATTAAAAATTTAAGTCATCTGTGTGATAGCCAAAACATTCCCAGCTTTAAGCATTTCTGTGGTAATTTCATTTACCCATGGGGATTTATGTAGTTTAAGTTTAGAAACAGCGAAAATAACTTCAGTCGTTGTTATAGGACCAAAATTAAATCCCCACTAATAAATCGGTACTTTGACATCGTTTTTAATCGAGGAAAAATAGTCTTGAGCTGGGTGGGATATGAACCCACGACTTCGTGATAACATGTCAGGTGCTGTGGAGCACTGAGCTACCGTCCGCCGATTAAGATCTGTAATTAATGCTTTTTTTTTGTATCCACATTCAGCTCAAGACAATTTTTCCTCTAAAATTAGAATCAACGTCAACGTGCTGATTTATTAGTCGATATTGAACTGTCTAGTTTATCTCATTATTTATCATCAACATTAAATCTACATTAATATATTTATTATTACAAAGAATGGGAATTGAACTAACCACATTGTTTAGAACATCCAGCGACGACCATTGACAGAATTCTCACTTTCTATAACGTTAACATGTTTATCTGTTAATTCCTGTATACCTATCTGTTTCCTACCAGAAAACTAGTTATCCGGGGGCGGGGGGGGGCTCAGTCGGTAGCGCGCCAGGCTGGTAATCTGTAGTTCTCAGGTTCGAGTCCCAGCTGGGTCAGCGTTGAGATTTATCTCCGCAAAATTCCCCGCCCTGCCCACGGTCAGTAGGGGACACCGAAGGGCTTGGAAAGGCCACCGTCCGTCGGATGGGACGTTAAGCCGTGGCCCCGTGTGCGGGAGAGCCATACCCTGTGCACGTTAAAGAACATGCTGGATGGCCTTGACGGGAGGCTACCATCTGTCTCCCAACAGCTGTTCCAGTGGGTCCTCTCCCCCAACCTTCTCTGAGCCTTCGGGGTCCATGCGACCTGGCCATTTAGCCCATGGTGTGCAAAAAAGTGCCGCTCAGAGGTAAAACAACCCAAACAACTAGTTATCTGGTACAGATCTCTGGTGTGTTGTCTAAGTGGTTCCTCTGCTTTGTCAGCCATGCTGTCTTCAAAGATTTTTAGTAACGAACTGATTCTTTACACCTTTATTAAGCTATCTGTAATGCTTTGTATTAGTACTAGTATATTATTTATTTAAAAGATTTGTGCAGTTATGTCTTTTTGAAATAAGCCCAAGTGTGTTATCACTCAAAAAAATTTGCCTAGTTTGCCTCTTTTTACCTAAAAGAGTACTGTTAGTTTCAAGAAAAGCCTGTTTGAAACAGTCCCATTCTTCCACAACTTCAGTCATCAGCATACAATGATTATCATAATGACTATGTAACCTATCATGGTAAGCTTTATCTATAAATGTGTGTTTTAGAGGTTTAGTGTTAAAGGTAAATTTTTTTTTTAACCTCTACGACACTTGTTAAGTTTAAGTTGTAAGATAATTTTAAGAGGGTAATCATCAGATTGAATTACAACTGCCCTATATGCCCTGGTATTCCTAACAGAAGTAGCCCATTTGCTGTTATTTATTATATAATCAGTCATATTCTTATGTAGCCCATGTGGTGTAAACCATGTGTATTTATTTATGTCATGGATTGGGTTGTTTTACCTCTGAGCGGCACTTTTTTGCACACCATGGGCTAAATGGCCAGGTCACATGGACCCCGAAGGCTCAGAGAAGGTTGGGGGAGGGGACTCACTGGAACAGCTGTTGGAAGACAGATGGTAACCTCCCGTCAAGGCCATCCAGTGTGTTCTTTAACATGCACAGGGTATGGCTCTCTCTCTCTCGCACACGGGGCCACTGCTTAACGTCCCATCCAACGGACGGCGGCCTTTCGGAGCCCATTGGTGTCTGCTACTGACTGTGGGCAGGGCTGGGAATTTTGTGGAGATAAATCTGAATGCTGACCCAGCTGGGAGTCGAACCTGGGAACTACAGATTACGAGCCTGGCGCGTTACCGACTGAGCCACCCCTGCCCCTTTATGTCATGGTGTTTGTAATAAGTGTTGGTTATTCTGTAACCATTTACCCTTCCAGTGTTGAGGTCGTTTGTATACGTTCGTAGAATCTGAATTGAAAGGCGAAGGACGTATACATACATTTTTAGTAAGGACGTATACATACATTTTTTAAAATAAAAATTGCCATTGTAAACTTTTTTATATATATCTGACAATGTAAAACAGGATCTTATTAAAATTGGTGTGTAGTGGTGAGATGTAACTGAGAACAGACTTACTTGGAGAACTGAATTGCACGGTGTGGAAATTGGCGAATAGGGTTATGAACAGTGTGTCTAAAGGCCTCAGAAAGAAGGGGAGACCCAGGGTGCAGTGGGCTGACAATGTCAAACAGGATCTTGTTAGAATTGGTGTGCAGTGGCCAGATAGAGTAGATGTAGCTCAGGATAGACTTGCTTGGAGATTGTGCAGTGTGGTTGGACCTTTGTATCCCATGGGTGCTTGAGAATGATGTTGATAAAAATATATAATTCAGGCTTTAAAAAAATATTTTTTAATTTGATGCATATTTTATTATGAAAGGAAAATATAAATAATTTTCTAAGGACATCTGATTGCCATTTGTTAGAAGCACTAAACAGTATTGCTGATTTGCTTGTTAACGTTTCTATTTGGTGAAGCAACCTTGTGATTTAAGCTCACCAGTTTGTTTTTAGCTATTATCAACAAATTTTTTGGAAATCTGCTGAAAATTAAGAAAAAAAAATTAAAAAAAAACCATTGTTTTGGTAAGTAATTACAAAATATGTACTGCAATTCCTCCCCCCCCCCCAGGTTTCAGGCTCTTTTTTTGTAAACCTATTTCAGTATTCCCAAGTTATTTTTATCATTTTTCACAGCATTCTATGCATCTTTCTCATCTTAAAAACCAAAATGGAAGTAAACAGATCCTTCTTAGAAATTCTGGTTGCTGCTGCATTTAATTAGTTATGCTTCATTGAGTCGTGTGGTTGAGTGGTTAGTGTGCTTGGCTAGTGATATAAGGGACCTGCTTTGTGGAAAGATTGTTTGTCCACAGAATGGTATTTCTGAATCCTGAGTGTTCTGGTTGTAGACCAAATAAGGGTTGAGTTGGTTCTGGGGCTGATGTTATTGCAAAAGGTTTTCCACTCCTTTCTTTTAATATTTAGTCTTAATTTTTCTGAGTTTTGCATTAGCTTTGTTGTAGGTGGTGATGGCAGGTATTGTGGGGTGTTTCCTGGCTGTGTGTTGATGGTGGTTTCACCATTTGTGGAGAAGTTGTGCCAGTTTGTGTGTTTTTGTAGAATATGCAGTGGTTTTTGGAGTGTAAGCAAAATGGGGAAGTGGTGAATAGTCTATGTTGAGTGATGTACCTGCCATGTGATTATAGGGGATATGTCTGAAGTGGAAAGTATTAGGTCTAGAACTGACTCATAGGGATCCTGTGAAGATGTGTATGGCCAAGTTGAAATGTTGTGTGGCCTTAACTGGCATTGTGGTTAGGCAGGCTAGCGACTGTTCCAGCAAGGCAAACTTTGTGTGTTGTGTTAGTTCTAACTAATGCAGTGGTTAGCAGTGACTTTGGTCTTAGTAGGGCATGTCCTTATATGAGAAGGCCTGTATTAAGGTAGGAGTAGCTTCCAGGATTCTTCTCTGTTCTATATGTTGCAAATGAAAAAAAAAAATGTTTGAATTGTTTTTTCTCTGAGGTTAGTAACGTTGGTTCCCTAGAAGGTGTTGTGGGAATTAAAATCTCACAGAATTATAATTGGTTCTGGGGTAAGGAGAATATGGGTGCATAGTTATTAATCAGTGTATTAGAGTTTGTGTTCATGAGGGTAAAAGTAGGTGTAAATAATATTGAATGTTTTGTATGTATTTTGATATTAATACCAACAATGTCCATATAAGTGTAGGTTTTGGATTAAGCAGTGTGGAAATATTTTGTGGAGTAGGATAGTAGAGTTGGAGTATGTTTTATCAGTGTTGGCTCTGTGTATGATATAGGGTTTAAAGTGAAATTTATCAGGTAATTTAGCTTCATTCAGGGTCAAAATGGGGATAATGTGTTGGTCAGTGAGTGTTTTGAGTTCAATGATTTTGTTTGTGAGAGATCTACAATTCATTGGGATGCAGGTGTAAGTGTTGTGTCAGAGGGGAACAGAATGGAACTATAGCAAAAATGAGGGTGCGGGGTTAATGAAATTGCTGCAGGAGGGTCTGCAGGGTAATAGTGAGTTGAGGTGGCAGAAGGGCATCAAGAGGGGAACTAATATTTGAAGGAGATGTGGGACCAGGTTGTGTTGTATAGGTGGGGGGGGGGGGTGTAGATTTTGTGGTTTTGGTCTTTCTTGGCCTCTGGTTCTTCTCAAAAAGTTTTCCCTTTGTGATGGAGAATTTTGATGAATGTTGGGGGGGGAGACTGCAGTGTAGTGGGTTGGAAATGATTATTGTCATGTGATGAGCTGGTGGTTTGAGGATCTCTTGTGGGTAGGAGTGGGTAGTTGATGAGTGTTGTAGTTAGGTGGGGGGACTGTGTTTAGTGGTGGGTTTTGATGATATGTGTTTCGTTTTCTGTATTGGAAGGGATGGGAAGTGGAAGTAATGTGTTTGGG
The DNA here is from genome assembly GCA_038380435.1 of Ryuthela nishihirai. Classification (NCBI taxonomy): domain Eukaryota; kingdom Metazoa; phylum Arthropoda; class Arachnida; order Araneae; family Heptathelidae; genus Ryuthela; species Ryuthela nishihirai. The sequence continues at coordinate 96,643 of JAWZYU010000570.1, forward strand.
GCTGCTACTGTTTCTATAATGTGGGTTTGGGTAGTGGGGTTTAATTTTCAAATAAAGAACCCCACTACCCTACGGATTTGTGGAGGTGGTGGCAGCTTTTTTAATTTTTATTATCGTGCCTTTCCACAGTTACAGCAAAGTAGAGGTTGGTTTCTTTTGCATTCATGTGAGGTGTGGTTGTGCAGAAAATTTGCATCTTGGTGCAGTTCTGCAGTTTTTGATGTGTCCAAATCGTTGTCATTTTAGACACTGTGAAGGGGAATTTGTGTATTATGTGACTTGGTGTGTGGACATTCGTAGCTCTAATGAAGTTGGGTGGGGGAGGGAGTTGAAATATGAAATCACTCTATCTGTATTTCTCCTTAGTATTCTGTCATCCATAGTGTGCATATGATTGTTTTTATTTTGTGTACATTATATTCAGTTAATACATCCAATATTCTTTTATTATCAAGGTATTTGTGAACACCCTTGATACTTCCGTAAGGCTTATTTTATGACTCTGGTTATTTTGAATGTGTGTGAGAGCCATTAGTGTTTTGCTTTGACATTGGTTTCATACCTGTACCAAGTAGTCTCCTATGTGTAAATCTAGCTTCAAGTGGTTTGTCTGTGTGTGTATTGATGGGGTTGTCTAGTAAGTTTATGTTTAGTTTTTGCAGAGTTGAGGTGGGGTTGGGCAAGACAAGTACTGGTACATAATGTTGCTGTAAGTTAAAATCATAATGAAAGCTCTCTATAATAATACTGAGTCATGTGTGAGAGTTGGTAAGTCTTGTAGCAATTGGTTTAGCATTACATCTGGTGTTCGACAAGAGTGCGTTTTGTGTCCTTTTCTCTTTAGTTTGGTTGTTTATTGTTATGCGAAATTCAGTTCAAGGAAAAGATTTTGGCCTTAAATGGGGTGGAGATACGAAAATTTGTGAATTAGATTATGCTGATGATTTAGTCCTTTTGGCAAATGATGTTGGTGAGATGAACTGTTTCATTCGAGCTGTTGATGAGACTGGTAGTAGAGTAGGTTTGGTTATAAGCAGAGAGAAAACTAAAGTGATGAAAATTTGTGAGGCAGGTTGTGATTCAGTTAATCTGAATGGTTGCAGTCTTGAGCAGGTGTCACAGTTTAATTACCTTGGGAGCTATGTAACTGATACTGGTGATGTGCGGCGTGAGATTAACAGACGAATAGGTATTGCTGCCGGGACTTTTAAGAATCTATGGAGATTGTGGAGAAATAGGCGTATAGACTTAAAGATTAAAATTAGACTGTATAATAGTTTGGTTCTTTCTAGGGTTAGTTATGGTAGTGAAACGTGGACGCTGTGTAAACAAGACAACAGGAAACTAGAAGCTTTTGATTCTAGATGCTTACGCAGTATCTTGGGTATTAGGTGGTTTAACTTTGTAACTAATGATGAGGTTAGGCAAAGGAGTCTGCAACCTCCTTTAAGCAGCATATTGTGCAGAGATAGACTCTGGTGGTTTGACCATGTTGCCCGTATGGATAATTATAGATTGGCGAAGAGGGTTATGAACAGTGTGCCTAGAGGCCTCAGTAGGAGGGTGGTTGGTGGATAATGTCAAACAGGAACTTGTTAGAATTAGTGTGCAATGGCCCAGATGTAGCTCAGGACAGATATGCTTGGAGAATTAAACTGTGTGGTCTGGTTGGACCTCTGTAGCCCATGGCTGCTTGAGGATGATGAAGTTAAAAATTAGAAACTGTGTCATTATTAGATGAAACAGATGGCTTTCTCGATATTTTTCTGTTTTTTACTATGGTCCATGAGTCTTCATTTCCTTGTGATTGCATTGTGTCCTGCGTATCCATGTATGTATTTTTTTTTGCGATTGGTGTTGTAGAGGAGATATTGGGTGAGGTTGATAGAAGCGTTGTCAAAAGTTGGATTTGTGATGTTGGGTATGGATAGGCATCTACCTGAAGTTGCTAGGGTAGTAGAAGGTTGTATCGCCAGATCAGTAGCACACACTAGTGCTGGTTACATTCACTGATGTCATACAGACCTGTTGGAATTGTAGTTGTGAGGTCTGTTGACAGCTCCTGTCAGTGGCTTTGTCAGAAGATCTTGGGTTCGCTGGAGTCCTGGTTATGTTTATTAGCTTCCTGGATGTTTGGCTTTGCATCATTGAGAAGGAAGGAGACTGTAGCAGTCTTGAGAAAAGACTTAAAAAATTGGAAAAATGAAAAGTTGCAACTTGTTAGTTTGACAAGTTGGACCAATTTTTCTTGAAAACTTGGAATCGCTCGTTTTTAGAGGCCTTAAGTTTTATGATTGTACCTAGTTCTTGAGACGTGGTTATTTAGCGACTTGTGTGGAAAAAAGTGCTAAGTGGTGAAAGAACTTAACCTGCTATTGAATAACTAATGTTAATGCCAATGATAACGTGTTCATTATAATTGGGAGAAAATGTTAGATGGTTGGTTATAAAGTTAATGTATTTATCTTAGATAATATATAATACCAGTGTATTTGAAAATAATTTAGTTTTTTATTTGATTTATGAAATGATGTATGTTAGTGACATTTGAAATAGTCACATTCTGTCTGATAGTAGTGCTTTTGTTTATGTAGCAAGCTCTGTCTCTGTGCAGGTCATAGATATTACTTTAAAGTTTATTATTAACAGTGTGTTTTCAGGAATATTACAAAATAGAGTTGTCTAATTTGGATACAGGTGTTCATTCACTTTAACATGGAGAGCTGTTATGTCATTAGTATCAGAATAATTGGGAGAAAAATTGCAATAATAATTTCAGTACACTGGGCTTAACTTTACAATCAATATTCGAGTTAATTTTTGCTTTAATATACTCAATGATGACATAATATTATATCGATATTTTATTTCCTTTTCCACTCATGGTTTTAGTAGAATAATTATTATTATAACTAGCATTTTTCTTTTTCCATAGGTAATAGTAATATTGTTAGTGGAATTGATTTTAGTAAAAGTATCGTTAGTAGCTGCTAGTAGTCTGCTGAATATCATAAAGCTTAGTAATAAATTTAATAGTGATCTCTGCACCTTCGTTGGTATGAGCATAAAATTTAATTGCCATGCCACATTTATGGTATCCATGATTTATATCGAATTTCAGTTAAACAGTAGGACTAGCATTACAAGTAATATGTGAATCTTTTACCTTAGTGTTCAGTAAAGTTATTAAAGATTGTTTAAAATTTGTCTTGTAGTTGTCTGTGAATTGTAACTTGTATAAGTGAAGATAGGCTGTACTTTTAATACAGTTATCATTAGATTAGTTTTGTTGTGGCAGTAATTATTGTTTACGTTGGCATCAGTGACATTCTGAGACACTATGGTTGTGATGATGTCTGATGTTTTTATTTCATTAGTAATAGTTAAGGTATTGACAGACATTTCATCAATGTGTGCTAAACCATGTGTGTTAATACTGCAGTTACATTTTTATTACTAGTTCTACTATTTTTATGTAAAATCCCATTTAATATTTAGTAGTTTGCTCACTGAGATAGCAACTTGAATCACCGGTGTTTTTTTTTTTTATAAGTTATAGACTTGTCATAAAGTGAACTGTTGAGTGGTATACAGTACTGGACATGGGGTGGGTTATAGATGTTTTACATGAATTTGGCTAAATATTTGTATTTTTCTGGTAACTTGGTTTAATCATAGTCGAAACCAGATAAGTTAGAATAACAATGATTTATTTTCGTTTGTCAATATAGATAACAAATTACCCAGTCAGAGATTACTATTCTGTGCTAAGGTTTGTCAATATTTTCTACGTTTTTACAAATATACCTGATGACTGTAAGTAGGATCGTGAGCTCTGACCTGTTGAGCAAAACTACCCAGCAGACACCTGAAGTTCCTTTTTTCTTTGTTCATAGAGGGCTTTTTCATTGTCCCTTCTGGCTTCGCTATTGGGCCTGTCTAGTTCTGCTTGCGCAGTCTGTACGACAGAGCTAATTGTCATGGAATGTAGGTAGGGTGTGACCTTCCCAGCTCTTGTAGATATGGAAAAAGAGGGGAGGGGACACATTGTTTCAGTTGATCTGGTTGATCCTGACAAGACCCCTTAGCAGCACCATGTTGGAAACGTAATATTTGTTTTTACCATTTAATATAAGAATTAATTTCTTTGAGCTCTGTATCAATTTCTCTGTAGTGATGTCCTACCTTTACTTATAGTTGCATGAGTGCAATGTTAGTACTGTGTCACACTGCTTCTTATAATGCTGTGCATTTCTGGTGTTGGTTTCCCTAGGTTTTAGATATGAGGTGCCTAATATGTCACCTCTGCAGACATTGTATTAAAAACCAAAAATTGAGTAGCGAAAGCTGTGTTGAACTCATCAGTGATTTAGTTCATCTTGTCTGAATCCATGTGTTGGTTGTACTTTGTAGGTGTAACTGGTTTGTTTATCAGCTAAAATTTTGAGTGCTTTACTAGTGAATTGCTTTAGGATGATTTCAGTTAGTTTGTATCGTTTCTTTGTGCAGTAATGTGAAAATGCAAATGATGCTGTGTGTTTTGCTAAGGGTAGGAAACAGTTGATTATGCAAAATTAAATTTATTTAATTCTGTAAGACTGTTAAATGTTGTTAAGCACTTGAATGCATGGACTGTGCTATGAAGTTTCAGTAATTATTAAGGAGAGATTTATGTACTATGCTGTAGAGTTTGGGCAGTAACAGGAACTTCCTGGATGCTTTCGGTGACAAACTTAAATCGATGTTCTTGCTGGCATGTGATGTGTCAGTGGAGTTTAAAAGAAGGATAATGGCTGCTAATAGTCTACCTGCCTTGTCAAAGGAATAACCATTTACACTTTTGATAGTATAGAGTGCTTAAAAAGTTGTTTGATTCATGATGTGCATTTCCGTACCCTTTCTATTGGTTCTTTGTCAGGTGGGAAGTGATGAGGTTAGGTTAAAGATTGTGGTAGGTGGTTGTTGTGCTGGGAGGGGTGGGATGTCATAAATTGAGTTGTCAGTGACTCAGCTTCGAGGATTGGAGTGGTCGAGCGGGTGGGCATAATGTGATCTGCATGTGATGGATGTTGGGAGAGGGTGTGGGATTATGGGAAATAACCAAGTTCAGCGTGTGTTGAGGGCAGCTTCACTATTTATCAGTAGTAATTGATATTTTTAATGATTAGGGTACTTTTAAGTGAATGCATAAATTTTATAAACTGTAATTTTGGGTTAAGATAAATAAGATATTGAGGGTCTGAATAATGGTTTTTATATCAGTATTGCTATTGGGAGTTGTGTGTGGGGGGGGGGGGGCTTCATTAATTGCTGTTTTTAGGAGGCATTATGGAAGTGTTCTAAAGGGTTGCTGGGTGTGTAGGTGGCCAATGGGGAATCAGTGATAAGAGAGGAGAGTGTAATGGGGGGTGGAATTTTTGAGGTGGCTGAATGGTTAGCATGCTTGGCTACTGATTTAAGGGATGTGGGTTCGATACCTGGATTAGGCATGGATGTGTGCGTGTCGTTTTTCTGCTGAGGTCCTGCCATCCTCTGTGATCTCTTACTGTGGCATATTA